>WWET01003116.1:143675-157124 GCA_011038615.1 Limnodynastes dumerilii | reverse complement strand
GTCTGAATCTTCTCTTTTCTTTGGTGCTTCAGTGGATAAAAGGGGGGGAAACATTGGTGGTTCAGGGAGATCGCAAAGAATAAAAAAAAAACCATGAAGGAATCAGCTTGATTCCTTATGCCACTCCTGTGCATGCGCCGAGAGCGTACGGCGCATGTGCAGGATTTCAACAGTATCGTCGGCGCTTCACGTAGGAATGAAGTGCTGGCGATACAGCAGCTGCACTCGCAGGACATCGGGAGCCTGCGCAATGATGGTGAGTTTTTATAAATCTGGGGAGTGAAGTGTCCAGGCTCGCTGCGATGATAAGCGACCCCGGATCACTATCACTCCCTAGATTTATTTGATGTGTATGAATAGAGCCCAATGTTTGCTGTAATAATGGAACAGACCCGTAGGTGCTATATTCATTTTGGAAATAACTTTTCCTCCAATACTCAAGTATTTAAGGGTCTAACAGTAATTGCAACATAATGGACCATTCAGGGTTTTACATCTTTATCTTTATAGAAAAGCTAAATTTAGTTGACACTGAAGCTGATTAGCGAGAGACCAAAGGGTAGTTTCATTTCTGTCTCCGTTGTTGAAGTCATATTGTCATAGGTAACTGCCCTTCTTTGAATATGTCATGATTACATCTTGATAGTAAACAGAGAGAATGGGCCTTATCCGGACCTCCATGTGCATTCAGTACGCACGAAGGTCTGAAAGAGGGAAGCACTCCCATGTCACTGCCGATACTTGCTGCTCAGAGCTGTTTAGTAGTGGGCAATGCGCAAGGAAGAGTTTCCCTCTGCACTGGCCCGCTGTTAAAGCAGGTCCACGCCCCCCCCAAGTGATGTCACCAATGATGTCAAATAAGGGGCGGGTCTCACAGCTGTGTCCCGGGCCCCGCATTTTCTGATGGTGGCCCTGCTGTCATTTATGGACTTTGCATAAGATCCGTGGCCATAAACCTACCTTAATTCTTTTGTGTGGATTGGCGTGCGTACAGAAGCCACGCATGTATGCGAACCGCAAACCCTGCGCACACTGTAAGATTTCAATGATTCCCCGCTCCTTCTTTGCGTGTGTCATGGTTGCATAGAGTGAGCTACATCATTGTTAATATAATCTTATAAATATAAATTATTATGGTTTTATATATTTGTATAGTTTAAATATCAATTGTTATTGATAAGACACACTCTGTATAAGTCCCTGTACCTGTTTCTGGATTTTCCCTTTATTACCTATTAGGACAGGAAAAAATAAAGTTTATAAGTTTATTATGTAATATAAAGTTGTATTTTTACATAAAATGCACCTTAGGTAACACCATATTAACAAATAAAGAGTAACATATTGAGTGTAGCGTGTATAATAGAGGCATTATTTCATGACATGACATATTCTTTAGAGGTTTTGCATTCTCGCAGATTAGTAGTTTTCAAAATGTAATTTTTTTCATCTCTTTTCAAAGTGGTTTGTTTCTTGTCAATCTCTTGTCAGTAAAGGTCTGCTCAGTCATAGTTTGGTACATTTATTATAGGTTTTGAAGTGTCCATAATTTCTTAGATGGCGTCTCGGATTCTCCTACAAGCAGAGACTTCTTTCCACTGAACTTAAGAGAAAAGTTTGTATCAGAATCAGAGGACTGGATCCAGGATTACAAAATGTGGGCGTATTTTGTACTCTGTGGATGAAAGATGCCTGCATTTTGCTACTGCCCATGGGTGAGCTAAATAAGGACTGGATATGGATCTTCTTGATCCAGGCTTTTATGTTGAAAGCCTTTCCAACAGTGGGACAACCCACCATGTGTACAGTGTGTACTTTGGTGGGTGGAAGGAGGTTTGATACAGTAAAGGCTTGGTTAAGCCCTTACTGAATCTTGCCCAGAGACACTGTATAATACAACTCTGATTTGGTGCAAATAAAGCCAAACTACAGTCATATTAGCAACTCTCTCTTCATTGATTTCAGCTTTCAGTAAATAAGCCATTGTACTGGTCAAAACTAACACTACCTTAAGGACTTATGTCACTAAGGTTTATAGAATTTTTCTTCATTATATAGGTGTGTGTGTGTATTTGTGTAAACCCCCCTCTTTTTTTACGTGTTTCTTTTTGCAGAAGGTAGACATACACAACCTGCACTATCTTTTAAAAAAAAGAATCCACAAAGGGGGAATTTATATTTGACACATGCTATATAATAATAAAATGGTTGATGATGTTTTTTTTTTTTCTAACTTGGCTCCCATTTTAATTTACAATTTAATATCTTTAATAATGAAAATAGTATTTTAATTATTTTCTATAAATAGATGAGGTATAGAGGGTATGTTGTAATGAGTATTTTGTATACTTAACCATTCATTATTTTCTAAACTAGGTGCCCATCACAGCCCTGCTGCCGCACCGGATCCACCTCTGCACTGGACAAGAGGTTAATTTATAAGCGGAGTCTTAGGGTTAGGCTGCGAGGAGCCAAGTCTTATGGTAGGCTGTGGGAAGGGGAGTCTTAGGGTCAGGCTGTGGGGAAGGGAGTCTTAGGGTTAGGCTGCGGGAAGGGGAGTCTTAGGGTTAAGCTGCGGCGAGGGGAGTCTTAGGGTAAGCTGCGGCGAGGGGAGTCTTAGGGTCCGGCTGCGGGGAGGGGAGGGTTAGGGTCATCAGTTTGCAGTGAGGATAGGGTTAGGGTAAGGATTAGGATAATGGTTAGGGATAGATAAATAGCAATTGATTTTAGAGCCAGTTCGAAAAATGTTCCTTTCGAAAAAGGGCCGTTTTTACCGTAAATCCACAACCATTGTGACTACAGGAAACAATGAGCATGCATTAACTGTAATTTTTTTTTCTCCCTGTTGATGGAAAGTAATTTCATTTAGCCTTTATGGATTTGCACCTAATGCAAGTTGTTATCTTTTCTTGTTTTTGATGCTAATGTTTTACATTAATTATAGTAGCATAAGGGGCTGATCCAGACTACTGATCATGCTGCTACCTAAGATATGAAGCCAGTACAATGATATCAGATCCCTGCTGTATGCACCTTCCACATGAGTGCATAGGAGGTCACTCCTCTTGTTTGCATGGAGTTCCAAGGAGAGGACCCTACCTTAAACTTTCCAATCTGCCCTCACTTAAAATAGTAAAATAGGGATGGCTGTGATGTCTGTATTTGACTGCATGTGTAGGACACACCTAGAATTGGTCTCGCGTCCACCTTGCTGTTGGAAACATGTCAGAATTGAAAACATAACAGACGTCTGGAGCCTGAGCAGGCCAGGCAACAGAAATCCTGGGGCCCGGTACACTCATGTTTTGGGGGCCCTTATCCCTCCTCCGCATGCCCTGACACCCAAGCAATCACCCGTGTAATTCCCTAGAGTAACACCCCTTTTAACACATAAGATCACATGGGTGATTGACAGGGGAGGGGCTTAATGAAGCAATTTGCATAAATCACATCATTAAGCCCCACCCCCTCACAGTAATCCATGGCTTCCTTCCGGGGGTCGCCAACCCTGCAGCAAAGCCATGTTGCCAAGTGAGAGGTGGCAAATTTAAACTGTGCAAACAGAAATGAGTTTAGGTGATGTTTTCTAGCTCAACTTTCCTGTAGATATTAAACATAGCGCTATGCATTATTGCAACAAGGTTTTGCTGAGCTGTACACTTGCACCTGTTTTGCCCTTCTTCTCAAACTCTGGATCAGTCCTTTAATGTATATTAGGACATCCAATAAGCAGACAAATTTTACTTGGAGGCAGCATAGAAAAGAATCCAATTTACAGAATATATATTAGTATCTATAAAATTAAAGCTAAATAATTGCAGTGTTAAAATTGTGGTCAAAGAAACCTTCAGTAAACACAGCACAATAAAAAAAGACAAAAGACTTTCAAGTGTGATAAAGCTTTTCCTGTTTTCCCATTTATTTAAACTATCAATAAAAAGAATGAATACGTTTGGAGGACAATAAAATGAACTCATAAAAAGTAAGAAAAATCATAAATAAAAGAACCGTCTTCAGATTATTTGACAGATAATGCCAGCGGCAGATTCTCCCTGACCAATATAAAAGGGGATGTTTTCCTTAAGGTTTAAAGACATTTCAACCATTTTAGGTTTTAGAAAATAGCTACATTTTTCTGTCATTATCAAATAATTTCAAATCAAATAAATATATCTCAAGACAGATTTAAAGTTTAAAGTTTTCTTGATATTTTGAGAATTGATTTTGTAAATACTTGACCCTTGGGGAAAAACCCACATTATTATTTTGGAACTTTTGATTTTCCATTCATAATTCACATTACATTCTCTAATAAATAAGTAATGATATAAAGATCTCTGCACCATCTGTAATAGATTACAGTAGAGCAGAGAAAGGCAAGAACTGTGTCTCTGTTGATGCAAAGACAGAGCCTTCTGGGACCAGGTTCTCACAATGGAGGAATGGTCATGCTCACATTACTGAGGGGTTGCCATTGCCATAGCGTGTGTTTCAATGATATTTACAATGTACAAACTGACACATAGGCGGTTCTGGAAGTGCTTGGCTAATAAATGGTCAGTTGATACTACCTACTATGTTTCAGCACTTTAATGAATTCCAGCAAGCTATCAGGAGAAAAACAAAGAGACTCCAATATAGAGATGAGGTGCGAGTCTGCTTATACTGTAAATAGATTAAAAAAAGAACACTAATTTCCAACTTAATTCAGCCAGTCCTTTGGAAGTGTCCTCTTAAGTATGGATTGGTCAAAATATTATCCAATCAGTTATCACGGAACCTCAGTACCAAAAAAAAAAATCCACTCTCCGATTAAACCAAGTTGGGGGAAAATCTGAAATCCGTGATCCGTTTTCCATTAACCGTACTCTTCTTGTGTGCTTGTTATTGTGGTCCTGGTGGTCTGGAATTATTTCCACACACAAATAAATTAAGAACTTCAGTCACAGGGCCGCTCCTTCATGTGTGGTGGACCTGCCCAGCTCTGGTACCGTTCTGGGATGAGGTTCACTCCCTGCTAATGGCTCTCCTCCCCTGCTCGCCCCCTAAGAATTCTTGGATCTATCTTCTTTGCTTCCCTATCCCTGATGCGGACACCTCCTCCCGCAAATTAGCATCACAAGTCTTGGCAGCAGCCAAGTGCCTTATCGCCAAAGCCTGGAAGAAGACAGCCCCTCCTCTCCTTGATTTCATACATCTGGTTTATCGCACGCATGGAAAAAATGACTGCCTATCTAAGAGGCACGGAAGAGGCCTACTACAAGGTGTGGTCCCCTTGGTTCGACCTCCAATCTCCTTCCCTCCCCCAATTGAGGTTAAACTTGCAACCTCCATGATAGCTATCTTATTGCTATTACCTTTTATGGCCCAACCACCCTGTATATATACATATATATACCACTTTATAATTCTGTTGTAACATTACTTTACTGTACGTTTTTTTGAAAAATGCTGTAGCAGCTCATGTCTATCTTATACTAATGTTTATTTACTGTACACTTGCTGCTCCAATAAAAGGAAGTTAGAGAACTTCAGTCACATAGTAGCATTTGGTTCAACTGTCTTAATTGTTATAGCAAAACTGTTCTTTTTTGCTACAGTATAACAGTATGGGACGGTATGGACAGTATTGATTGGTTTAGGTACTGGTTTAGGCACTTCTATACAACTAAGCATTCCACACACACAGCGATGAATGTGTAAAAGTTAAGGTAGGCTTATGTACATGTAAACCAGCTTCAATCCACGAGAGGGGAGTGTCATGGGAGTGTACCAGGCTCTTGCATGTGGACTTTAGCAACTCCAAGCAAGTCTTGATCAGGCCCAATGTCATTAAGTATAGTCCCAATATGGATACTTTTGAGGTGGTGTTCCTGGTGGAACTTGAAGGTTCCTTAAATACCAGGAGTTAAAGGAGACAACACAAGACAATTCTTAATCAACCATAATATTTTATAAAGAATTAAGCAAAATACAATATGGAGGTGCGCACAGGTTATAATAGATATAAATTTATTAAACACAATATTACAATGTTAATGCATAAAACATAGGTAATAAAGCATCAGAAGTACCACTCCATAGTTGTGTTGTGCACAATGACAATGTGCATAATCAGCAATATAAAAAGAGCTCTATTATGTTAGTGCCTGGGCTTTGTGAACCGTTATTATAGAACTGGTAAGGATTAGTGATCCATTTGGTTTGGTTCAGTATATGTTGTATATATAATTGTAATACATTCCCGTAGTTGTAAATTGTAGGATAGTGGAAATATCCACAAAGTGTAACAATAATTCAGCTTGATATTGTTAAACTTATGCAGGTCATCAGAAGCACATAGCTTGTGAGTACTCACGTGTCCCGCTTAAGTAGTGCACAATGGCACAATGTGATGGACTGATGGAGGTTTAGCGGCTCACTCTGATGTAAAACAAAGAGGTGTCTCTCAAGGGACGTATGCCGCAATCTGAACACAAAAGGAAAAGCGTGCGGCTGATGAGTAGTTGTCCGACGGATTCAGAGACTGTGTGGGCTATGGTGCAATCGTCCAACTGCCGTGAGCGATGTTCACAGGCTGTTCCTCTGTCGGCACATGGTATAGATTGTAGAGTCCGGACCAGCTGCGGCAGTTACTCCTATATAGCGTGAGTCACAAATTCAACGGCTGTACCGTTGTAGAGATTACCAGAGCGGTGGTCGGAAGCCCGTAGGTTAATAAAGCAGCTGTGTGCTCATAAGCAGATGGTTGGTGCAGCGTGAATGAAGCACAGTTCTCCTTAGGATAACAGTCCGTACCAGCGCCTCAGTGGATCTAAAATAGTTCTTAGAGCTCTGGAAATGTTGTTTGTAGGCAGTTTGCACAATAGGTACTAGAGATGCGTCCTTGTTGCAAACAATCCTACCCAATTTGTAAAAATTACAAGTAAGGAAATTTAAGTACCGGTAATTTAAATAAAAACAGCTATAAAAATGATGGACATATTAAACAGAAATATTACAGAACTGGTCCATATATTTTATGCATATGGAAAGATCTTTTGAATTGTAGAGATTTATTTAAAAGGAGACAATCTGTCTCTATAGATCTTAAATTCACTAAGTGAACACTTTTATATATCAATAGCAAAAGGCACATTTACCAACCTCAGATGAATAAAGTAAAAAGAAATTTAGATAACATAGCAATGTAATAATACAATAATATCAAAAGTACGTTACTAATGATCAGTATTATGATCAAACCTTGGGGCAAGAACGGGTGCACAGACATAGTGTGCATCTAAAATATGTGCACAATCTCAAGGAGATTAATTTATTTAAAAATTAAAAAATTTTATGTGAGAAGGATAAAATAAAATAAAATAATATAATAAAAAAAAAGTGTTGTATGCAAATTGTGAATGTGAGGAAAATATATAAAAAATCTATCTATGCTTTCGTCCCGTACCGTATTTACCTACGAAGCACTCCCCTCGGTCGTCCGTATTTAAGCCTTCTTATGCCGACCAAACCCTACCCTAACTTTTCCGTAGGTTCATTGCGTGGTTACAACGCTTAGTACGCCCACACTGTATAATTTACATGCCTCACCCCACCCTCGAAGCATAATTATGGGTTTCGTATGGATGGCACGCTCCTTCGTGCGTTGTTACGCAGCTGGTACGCTTAAGGCCCGTTCTTTCAGTGTTTCTTTGTGTAGAATCGGCCATTTGCATGCACAGTAAGTACTAAAGGGCGCTTTTACGGTTACGTAAAGCGTAAAAACATGGGAGAGCGTAGGTCTTGATCAGGCCCTATGTTTTTAAAATAGTGTTTAAAAAGTGTGAAAACTATAAATAAACACTCTGTATATGTTCACAGATAAAACAAATAAATAGATTTAGGGAACATTTATATTTAATGCTTGTCTGTTATAAAAAGTAAAATAATTATCTGCTTCTTTTAAGGCAAAATTCAGTTTTTGAAATCATTTTTTGCACTAAAGGGAATAATTCCAATCTTTTATAACTTTTTTGTTTATTTTACTTTTATTTTTTGAAAAATGTTCTTATTTCTCTTGAGGGATATCTTAAATTCTATTTTAGCATATCACATTGAACAAAGCACCAAATTAACCTGTTGAATATTCATTAATATTCATGCAATCTTTCTACACTTAATAGAAGTGGCATGCATTTTTTTTTTACAAAACTTCTGATTACCATTTGAAAACCATCCTTACTTGAAATATTTTTTTTCATATTAAGCATTACCATTTAGCACTATTTCACTTTCTTAACTTCATATCTCTTTGAATTCTGGCATTGATGAACATAAATATTACTCTCCTATTAAAATAGTTTTGGGTGAGTTTGACCAAAGAAATATAAAAAAATGTTATGGAAATTAACCATTAAAACATTTATTAATCCCCACGTACTGTATACTGGTTTTCCTTTGACAAACTCCTTTTAATCACAGACATGTGCTCAGGGCCAGTGCTAGGGTGTTCGGCGCCCCCCATGTGTATCCAGCACACAGTATCCCCATAATGTGTATCCAGCACCCGGTATCCCCATAATGTGTATCCAGCACCCAGTATCCCCATCATGTGTATCCAGCACCCAGCATCTCCATCATTTGTATCCAGCACATAATGTGTCTCCAGTCTCCCAGTATTCCCATCATGTCTCTCCAGTCTGCACCGCATTACTCCATGGACCACACTGTGTAGGCCCTGTTAATTATGCTACTTGCATAATAGTTTAGTCAAGTTGTAGACTTGCACCTGTTTTGCCCTTACTTCCAAACATTGGCTCAGTCCCTTTATTCCAACCACAGAGGGAAATTGTTTAAAGAAGGTTTTCAACATCCAGGAGCTGATTTTTTTTATTTAAATTTTTTTATTTTTTTTTACGAAAGCGTTGTAGTCAGATCCAAAGTTGCATATTTCCGGAGAAACGCGCAACTCTGTATAGGACGTAAGGAAAAAGGGCAAGCGTGTAATCCACGCAGACAGAGCACTATGCGCCTTCTCTGCTTTATTGAGTGCCCTTTCTCTCCTGCCCAGAACCTTGCCTTTAACCCTGTGTGTTCCAGTCCCCATTCTCTCCCCTTGCTGTACGGCCCTTCTGTGTGATCCTCGCCTTCCCTGTTTGACTGTTTCTGTTAACCCCTTCGGGGGTTACCACTGTTTGCTAGTTGAGTGATAGCCCCAGTAAGTCTTGTGCGTCCTGTTTGTCTTGTCAGCCCTATCTTGTCCACCGTCAGTATCTCCATCATGTGTATCCGGCACCCAGTATCCCCATCATGTGTATCCAGCACCCAGTATCCTCCATCATGTGTATCCAGCACCCAGTATCCTCCATCATGTGTATCCAGCACCCAGTATCCCCCATCATGTATGTCCAGCACCTATTATCCCCTATCATGTGTATCCAGCATTCAGTATCTCCATCATGTGTATCCAGCACCCAATATCCTTCATCATGTGTATCCGGCACCCAGTATCCCCATCATGTGTATCCAGCACCCAGTATCCTCCATCATGTGTATCCAGCACCCGGTATCTCCATTATGTGTATCCAGCATCTATTATCACCCATCATGTCTCTCCAACACCCAGTATCCTCCATCATGTGTATCCAGCACCCTGTATCCCCCATCATGTGTATCCAGCACCCAGTATCCCATCATGTGTATCCAGCATCTATTATCACCCATCATGTGTATCCAGCATCTATTATCACCCATCATGTCTCTCCAGCACCCCCCATATTGTGTATACAGCACCCAGTATCCCCCCATCATGTGTATCCAGCACCTATTATCCCCCATCATGTCTCTCCAGCACCCAGTATCCAGTGTGCCCCCTTTAATAAACATCACCATGGCAGAAAAAAAATAAAAAAAGTAGAGCGCCTGCGTTCTCCTTCTTCCGTCCTGCCTCCTCTCTGCTTGCTCCTCACTAATCACCAAAACGCTGTGCGTGATGACATCACGCCTGACGTTTAGCGAGTGAGAAGGAAGCAGGGAGGAGTCTGGATGGAAGGAGAACGCCGGCGCCACAATATAAGTAAGTCACTTATTTTTTTCCTGATGACGGGACCAGCGGCAGCGGGAGATTGTGGCAGGAGGGAAGCACCTTTCTGGCTTGACACCCTCCCACCATGCTTACCCTGCTTACCTTGTTCCGCCGGCCCTGCATGTGCTGATTCTGAGTTAGGAGTAATATTAAAAGAAAAAAGGGCCGTATTCAGACTTAAGAGTGCTTTAAGAATGCACAGAATAGCTAGTCCACACTCAAGTGGCAGGTGCCCTCCCATGACACGCCCCTTTGACAGACGGAATTTGGCAGACTTCCGCATGCCATAGCCCTGCCTTAATTTCTTCATGCGCATCGTTGTGCAGACATAATGAACATGCATGACGCAGTGCCTAACCCAGCCCATACTGTACAATTTAAATGCCTACCCCCACCCACACGTATTCTCCCACGTGCAGAGTATTGTCACGCCCTGCCGTACGGAGTTATGCACGTGCGTAAAGCAACTCCGTACATAGTTAGAACCGATGAGTTACATCAGCCACGCATATCCGCAGATCGCTAAAAAACGCCAACTTACGCACAAGCCATGCGTATGTTTGCGAACATTATTAAGTCTGAATATGGTAAAAAAAATTCAACTTCTAGCCCTCCCTCCATAAGTAAATGAAAAGCTATCACATTGGAAATCCTTGTTATGAAGCAGGGGATGATATATTGCTAAACATCTGTTAATTAAAGTCAAAGTTTAAACCTTCATTTTATCCATAGAACATAGCACTCCCTATGTAAAGTAGATCACATTGTGGTGAAAACATGGTAAAGGAAAAAATCATTACTGATTACAAATCTAGCATAGAATGTTACCAACGAATTAAAAATATTTGAATGTAATATTTATGAAAACTGTTTCTCTAAATTCATTAATCATTTTGGACCGGATCCACGGCTCCAAGCTTAGCGCCAGCGGAAATCGGAAGCCGCATACCTGCTGTATCCTGTCTCCTGTGCGTACAAGTGGAGACCACTCCCCTCACAAACATGGACTAAAGAGCTGTCCATCCTGTCTGCTCATACTACATCATTAAAGACAAAAGCATTTGCATGTTATTTTTTGCAATTGTTTATGTTCCTTGGAATTTTCTAGTGATTAGTCCATAATAATCTGTTACTGTTACTACTTGTACACAGTTATTTAGAGATCCACTTCTTTTACAATCCAAGTATAAATAAAGAGGTAAATGTATAAGTGTAGGTACAATTAAATTGTATCATGGACACACACATAATCCAGGGTTGCTAACTTTTTAACCCAGAGGGAAGCCATAGATTTTCCGCAATGGGGCGTGGCTTAATGATGTAAATGGCGTTATTAAGCCCCACACCTGTCAATCGCTCACGTAATCTCTGGTGTTCCAGGGGATGGGTGGGGCTTGATGACATCATCAAGCCCTGCTCATCCCTAGTAACGCAAGGGATTACAATAATTATTGATTGCCGGTGGGGTTTGTGGGAGCTTTGCCGTCTCTCCCGGGATACCTGGAGAACATCCCAAATTTCAGGAGTCTCCTGGATATTCCTGAAGAGTCGACAACCCTGACATAATCTAGGTAGGTTTGCTAGTTCTAATAAAAATTGACCAGAATATTAGTATTTTTGATTTTTTTTTTCTAAGCAAATCATGGAGACCCCTGGGGAGAAGTTGAAGTTCATGATGGCCTGGGTCCAACAAACTCTTATGGTCACCTTATATATTTGAATATACAGAGACCCCAGTACTTAGTGCCACTATTTTTAGTATCATGTAAAGTTAGGGCAATATGGGAAACAAGAGCGTAATGCTTAGTTTACATAAAAAATTACTGTGTTGCTTGGCTTAAGTTAGTAAAGAAAAAGTACCCAGGACATTTACTGAATATTTTAGTGCTTCAAAAATAGGATAACATGCTGAGGACTTCTGTTTTGTTTTCCAAATAGTTTACAATGGGAAAAGATTTTCTCTATACATACTCTTCTTTATGCAGGTGACAGACCTCATGGTAACTGTACAAATAAAGCAAACAGGTTGCCATAGTGCAGGTCAACCAATTATTTTTGTTTTCAGTCTATAAATGCCACTCACATATTGTTCCTCTGTTTGGAAGATAAAACAGGAAATCCACCTTTATTTACTAGCATGGATGTGGGCTTTATTAATTTTTCTCTTATTATACAATATGTTGTGAGATGGTATCTCTGTAATAGGTTTATTCACTGTGGGTATTTGTAATATTATCACTGATAGTTATCAATACTTTATTGTTTTATATGATGCTGTAAATCTGGCTATTGGAAATATTGTTACACCACTATTTTATCCTCTGCAGACATGTGTCAGTGCATTTCTACAATTGCTTAACAAAGCTGGATCATTTAAAAACCTTATTGCTGTTATGCTACAGTAAAGTTAGTGTTATGACACTTCGGGTTTACCTCACAGAGAACCGGAGTGGTCGTAGAGGAGAAGGTAAACGGAAGTGGCACCCCGGGATTACCTTGAAGAGTACCGAGGCGGCCACAGGAGAGGAGGAGGTAGTGAGAGTAGAATCAGTCCGGAAGAGACCGGACTGTGACGGACTACGAGTAACACCAAACGCGGAACGCTGGACAAAAGACGGTTCACGGGACTGGACGAGACGCACAAGGGCTTGCACACACACACTCACACAGCGTGACCTCCAAGGAGGTAACATAAACATGGGGGAACAGACTCTATAAACGGCGCAGGAGTGAGGGC
Source organism: Limnodynastes dumerilii (assembly GCA_011038615.1). NCBI lineage: Eukaryota > Metazoa > Chordata > Amphibia > Anura > Limnodynastidae > Limnodynastes > Limnodynastes dumerilii. The sequence continues at coordinate 144,321 of WWET01003116.1, read as the reverse complement.
AGAGAGAGATTATAAAGACACTGCTATCCTGTGATAGGACAGCCTAATACAGCTCCTCCTACTGGGAAGCGTTCCCCTTAATGAGGTGGAATGCATAAAGATGCCAGTGAACCGCGAGCAGCGCGCTACAGAGACCGGACGCACGTGGCTGGTTACTAGGACGCTGTAACCAAGGGACCTGTCGGAAGAGGAATCCCCGGAGATGCATCGTGGGAAGTGAGGTAAGCTGAGCAGCATGGGACGGGGACGGGCACACAGCTAGCCGTGCATACGGCAGTTGTAACAGTTAGATAGGACTCCACCAGACACACGTTGAGCATATCTAATAGTAAGAAGAACATATCACATGGATAGAATCATTGGGTGTGGTTTGCCGCTAAAATGAAGACAAACAAAGGAAACCGCGCTGGGTTAGCCAGTGGAATGGTCAAGAAAAAACGTATGCAAGTGGTTCAAAACAAACTAAATAACATTTATTAATACAAATAAAATAAACTGAAATATCAGTCTGCATATAAAACAAATGTAAATAACATGGGGTGGAAAGTACTATGCAATAGATGTTAAATAGGTCTAATTGACATGAATAACACAGCCCACAGGAAACCTCTCAGAGGGAGAAATGAGGGGCCCGAATGGTAGGTAT
>WWET01003116.1:100459-115625 GCA_011038615.1 Limnodynastes dumerilii | reverse complement strand
TACATACTTGCTACAATATAGACATACCTAAGGTACCTGTGCTTATTGACATTGTATGTCCAAACTACAGTATATTGTGTAATTTGAGATTTTGTTCTCATGTAGTTATGCATTCCTTTTAATTATTTTTTAAATCTTAAAAAAAAAAAAAAAAAAGACAAATTTTCCAAGAGCTCCTATTTTCATAGTTTTTGGGGAAAAAGACCGGCAAATCACATCCTAACTAACTATAGGTTAGATTTAAAGGACATAAGTGTGTTTACCAATTTTCAGCCAGGTTTCCATTTTTATTATAAAACTTTTCTTGTGTTTTCTCAATGTGTTCAATAATTGTAGTAAGCTCTTTCACAATTCATGTCTTTGAGCAGCGATGGAAAACAGAATATATCACATCAGTGTCAAAAGAATGCTTACAGTATCTGTTATCTATGTAAGATTCCAGGAAATATTGAACCGTTGTCACAATTAAATATTTTCTGCTACTAATATTGTTTCTTCAATTTATCAAACAGACCAAACTCATTAAACAGAAGCAATAAATAATACAAAATTAAATCCACTAAATGTCATAAAGTCAGCTCTTTATTTTAATCTAAAATAACATAAAACTTTAAATGCACTTTAGTGAAAAGTTTATTTTAGTGCACACATAGAAGTTAAAAATAGAAACCTAAGTATTAAATACTATTTGAGCATATGGATAGAGATAGGTATAGATAGATAAGTCTTAATAGACATATAACACATTTAGGGCCTGTTCCAGACTGGAACAAAAAAACAAATGCTTTGAGGGCATGGTAAATTGATAGTAAATAATGGGAAGTCTATACAGGATCCAGATGCACAAGCACCTGCAGCTCTGAATCCCAAGGCTAGAACGAAACCTATTGTACATACTGTATACAGTACAGCCAAGCACAATGGACCGGATTCAGATTTAATAACGCAGGTCACTTACGCACGCATTGTGCAGATATTACGCTAGGGTTACTAGCAATTACTAGGGTTACTAGCAATCAGAACTTTGTTCCGTCCGAGCCCATTTCCAAGGAAATAGGATGTGCTTCCCTTCCGCCCACTAAAACGGGCGGGGGAAGCATTTAAATTGTACAGTGTGGGAGGGGCCTCCGACACTGTAGTGGATCAGCGGTCGTACGGAGCGCTGATCCGCACGTCTGATTTAATGCAGGCTTATGGCAGCGTAAGGGGAAGGGAGTGACAGGGGGTGTGCACTCCCCTCTGTCTCGCGTTATTTTAGACCCCCGCACGTACGGAAAGCATGCCGGAGTCTGAATCTGGTCCAATGTCACAAATTTCACAGATACGTTCGTTTTTCCCAGTGATCCAAGCAGAAATTCCTAATACTTCACTATAATGTATCGTAGAAATTGAAGTATCGCTTCAATTTGTGCAGAGATGTGCGGAATAGAAAAAGTAGGGTCCTGGCCACAGATCCACAATCCGCACGTACCTTCTGTACGTTAGCCTCCACATTGGAAGCATATGCTATTCATTCTGGATTCACACTTAAGTAAGTGCAGAATCTCAAAAATATGCACGGAAACCATGGCCAACTGATTCACAAACACAGACAGCTGACTTAGGACAGATTCACGCATCGGCACGGAATGAGTCCTACATGCCTGGCTAGAGGGGCAAGACTCTTAATTCAAATGAGCAGCACATAAGCTACTAATGTCCAGTATGGGCGTTCCTCTAGAGCAGGGGTGGGGAACCAATGGTCTGAGGGCCGTATAAGGCTCCCAATATCAATCTTCCATGTTCCAGGATCCTGATCCGGTAACTCTGAGACGACGCCACCATTTTTTTTCTAAAGCTCACATTAGGGGTAAATTAATTACAGTTTTGACCAAATATAGCAAGCTAATTATTAAGTTGATAACTTTCTATGAATGATTTCTATTCCTGTGAATGATGTTATAAATATCCAAATGGTCCTTGGCAGAAAAAAGGTTCCCCAGCCTTGCTCTAGTTAGGACTGATTCACAACTGCAAGTGCTTTGTGAAAACTAACATACACAAAGAAATAGTTAAGATAGCCGTCATGCACTCTTAAATTGGTGATCGGTATTGTTTGCTGTGAGCCCATTCAGCCTCTCTTATATAGTTGATCACACACCTGCTGTGTGATTGTAATCAATGGATGTGGGCATTTAACTGGCACAATTAAAGGCTCAATTTGTTCAAGACTTTAACCTTGTGAAGGTATGAATTTTTGGAATAATTTTTTTTTGTGGTCCAATGTTTGTGTGGGTTTTTTTTCCATCTTTTGAAAAAACACCATTATATTTATTGTTATATTATTTTTTTTGTTAAATAAAACATTAAAATACTGTTTTAGATAAAGAGTTGATTACAAGTAAATTTATGATTGAAAAAAAACAATATTTAAAAAATAAACTTGTAAAATTGTAAAAACTTGTAAACTTGTAAAATTGTAAAAAAGTAAATAACATACATTACACCAGTAGCTTGTTGCTACAAGGCACATTAAGGGTTACACTTACAATGTGGCATTATTAGATTCATGAAAAACTGATCTTAAAATTCATTTACTAGTCAGATAATAGTGTAGAGATAAATAAAAAGTTTTAAGTTGTTAATCAGCATTTAGTTGTGTTTACTTGAATGCTGATTAACTAAAAGGCCTCCATGTAATTAACAATAAGGAAACAAATCTGCACTTAAAGCTTAGAGAACCGCCTGTATGTGGCAGTCCTGAGACTGGGGACGTGGTTGACTTAATTTTTTTTGCATCTCTGAATTGCTCTTTTGGATGTCGTCCATGTGTATATTAAGTTATGTTCACAAATTCTCTCTTAAATGTGAATCAATTCCAAGGACCATAGTCATGAATAAAACCATCTTTAAAATACTTTAGTTTGTGTTTTAGGTCTGGATTTGTTTCAACTGCTCTTATTGTACATTGACTATGTCCCTTCACCCCATTCATCCCACAAAATGCCCCTCTGAACACACGTGATCACAGCACAGACTTGTAAGTGGAATTGCTGTAATTGTATCCACATTTTTGCTGGGCATGCGCAGTACAGAAGAATGTAGTGATACGCATTTGTGTACTAGATCAAACCTATATATATTATTTACTATTATATTATATAACATTAATAATATGAAAGCTATTGTAAGGGTGCATCAGCAAAGATTATCCTACAACCTAAGAGTTGTGTTGAAACTATCGGTACAGCAAATATAGCTGATTAACAATTAGGATAGAATAGGATATTGGAGGGGCTTTTTTTGGTTACGGCATTATTTCTGTGCTTTGTAGGATAGAGTTAATAGATAGTTTTCCTAATTTTTGTTCTCTTCTTGAGCTATTGCTAAAATAGAACCCTTGAATGTGAAGCTCAGTAGCAGACACTTGGCACATCCCAGTTAAAAACAAACAAACAAAAAAAAACAATACAAACACAAATTTAGACCCTATTGACCCTCATTTTAAGAAAATACTTATAATTATGATGATACTTAGAATACTTATAATTAAGCATGTTTAAATTGTTTTATTGTATTAGCCTCTACCACCTCAAATGGGAACTATTTCACTTATCATCTACCACTTTTATGTTATGTTTCCACACATTTCTTCTAAAACTTTCATCCTTCAGTTTACACACACATGCCCTGGTTTCCTAATACATTTCTTTCTCTGAAAAATGCCACCTTTCTTTACTTGGATAAACCTCTTAATTTGATATCATATCCTCCTTGGTCCCTTCTCTGCTCCAAGCTACACATATTTAGCTCCCCTGGTCTTTCTTTGTATGATTTGTGTCACATGCCATTTTAGTTACTTTTCTTTGCACACTCTCTAATATATTTATATCCAGAACTAAACACAGTATTCTAGGTGAAACAAGAAAATTTGCTGCACAATAGTACTGAGTGGTGCTAACCCCACTTATGGGGGTGCTCCTGTACAGCCCAAAAATCAACACGAACATAAAACAAAGAAGAGAACCCCACAGACAGAGTTCAAAGTGGCTGTTTAGTTACAGTGCACTACATATACACTCTAAACACATTTTCTGGTTCCCAAGAATACACAATACAACGTTTGTGGTGCCAAAGTAATTAAGGTATATTTATTTTGCCAAGTAAAATACTTGGTTATAGCTAAAGCGAAATATGCACTCCTCCCTATAGGCAAAGGTTGTATTTACAGTAGTAATAATGTCAATTGCATTAGTATATCAAAAGAAAAAGACAAAGTAACACAGGAGTATCATTCAGTGGTAACTGCTTGTATCAAAAGGCAGTAACAAAGTAACACAGGAATACTCAGCCTGGTATGGTAGTGGACAAATTTCTGATACAAGGTTCTGCCTGGTGTGGTAATAATGTCAATTGCAATAGTATTATTTCAGCAGTAATTGCTTATATCAAAAGGCAAAAAGTAACACAGGAATATCAATTCAGTGGTAATCGCTTGTATTTAAAGGCAGTAACAAAGTAACACAGGAATACTCAGCCTGATATAGTAGTGGACAAACTCTGATACAAGGTCCTTCCTGGCATGGAGTGGAGAGCGCACCGTCCCTGGTCTAGATGAGGCAGTAATCTGTCCCTAGTCCAAGTGAACTACCAGCCTCACGGCTGGGCTTCACGTTTCCATGCTGTAGCTCTCCCTCCCTGCACAGGTATGACTAACTTTACAGTAATCTAGATCTCACACCACTCCATATGACTATTGCATTTAATGAGACTTCTCCACATTTTTTCTAAGCCTCTACCAACTACACATATTCACATATATTAGATGCCCCTTGTCCCCTTGCTTCTCCCTTATATATTCCCATCTGTCTTCTCCACTACACATCCCTTTCCGCATTCTCTAAATTACATCTCTGTTCTTTAATTCCACATTTAGTTTCTTTCCCTTACTTTACACGTATCTTCTTGTCCCCATAACCTTATCCGCCCCCCCCACGTTGCCCCTCCATTACACATCTCCTTTCCTCTCCTCTACATTACACATATCCTTCCCTGTCCCCATCTCCGTTACTTATGTCCCACCCTATCCTCTCTATTACATATCTCATTACCTACCCTCACATCCTTTACACATCTCCTTACACCCTCATCCATTACACACCTTCCTCACTGCAACACTCCACATTACACATTTCCTTTCCTGACCACCTCTGCATTAAACATCCCACTACCAAATGGAAAAAAACCCTTACATTAACCCTCTACTTGTGCATCTACATTCTTTCCTATATTATACATACTCCTCTTTGTGTTACAATACACATTCCTGTTATGTGTTTAAACTGAATATCTCTTCACTATATCCCCATTCACTTACCATAAGTCTTCCTCATTCAGATGTTCCAGAAACAACCAGCACTAGATAGAAAGATTCTGTTTTGTAGCATTTGGATCTGTGTGTGCTACTCAGCCCCCCTATCCAAAGCTTGTGAAAGTGTTACTCATTGCAAGAAAGAATTAAATGGTTGCATTGCGATTGTGTCTAACAGATGTGTGCACATGTGCAGAAACATGTACAAAAACACATTATTTGCCATTAGACTGCACAGAAATAGACCCTTTGTTGGAAGTCTGGTTCCAGTCCCCAGTCAGTAATACGCTGGGAGCACACAGTTATCAACAGTCATATGGTGGGTCAAATAGGTCACAGAACAGCCAGCATTCTAGGCCATCTCAAAGTTCTGAGGAAAGAGTTCTCTGTTAGAGCTCTGGGAAGATGCCAATGCCAGGCCACAACAAAATGGGGGGTTGGGGGGGGACAAAAAATACAACATAATCAATTATTGATCATGGGAGATTCATGACACATGGGCACTTTGAGGGAATTAGGAATAGTAAATAATTACACAGAAACATGAACTTGGAAAAAACTTGGCATTGTTTTACCATGTCTCTTCATACAGTGTGTTTAAGTATTGGGAATTAGATTCATTGGCTGTTACATAAACATGTGCTCAGTTAGTCTCCCCTGTAAAACATTTTAGTTCACTTTTTTATTCTTCATAACTAACTTGTCTTTCAATGATTGATTTGAAAATCCATGAACAACACTGTCATTGTTTCATGATTATCCAATAAATTACATCAACCCGGGAATATCACAGTAGTTTCTTTAAAGTTTATTACCCCTGGGGTAGAAAGCCATTATACCAAGAAGCTGTCTCTCTCATATATACTGGGAATCTACAGGTAAATAAAAATAACAAGAATCACAACACAGTTGCACAAATGAATTATTGAACAGGCAAGTCAACCTTTCAGTAGGTGCTCATCTTTATTTCATGAAACCTTTTCATTCACATTATTAGATCAGCATTCTTTTTTTTTTTTTTTTACTTTTATTGTCCAATATATATTGATGCCACAAAAACTGTACCTTCTTCATAATTTTAATTTGTGGCCAAAATGAGTTTAACCCATATGTGATTGTTTGTAAATACACAATTTTTTTTGTGAAATCACTTGCACCAGTTAAATGACATGTCTAAGCCCACAATGATAATGGTGGGTAGGCATTGGGACGCAAGGCACTCGGAAATCTTAGAAAAACTTCCTGCCCTGCCATAGTCAGGTAAGCGCAGGTCCCTATTACCCCAACCCTTATGCTAATCTTCACCCTAATCCTCCCTTCCCCGTAGCCTGACCCTAACCTTCCCCTTATCCGATCCATCCCTGCAGCTTAACCCTAAGTCTCCCCTTCTCTGGTCCACTCTCTCCCTGAAGCCTAACCCTAAGTCTACCCTTCTCCCATCCATCCCCTCCATGCAGCCTAATCCTAAGTATAACCTTCTCCCATCCATCCCCTCCCCGCATCCTAACCCTAAGTCTCACATTCTCCCATCCATCAACCCCCCCCGTATCCTAACCTTAAGTCTCCCCTTGTTCCATCCATCCCCTCCCTGCAGCCTAACACTAAGACTACCCTGCTAGACTACATCCCCTCTCCCCACTAACCTGTCGGTGCGTCTGAAACCGTCGGGTCCTGTGGCGGATCTGCGGAGTAAATTTCTAGTTGCTGACATTTTTTAAATGGACACAGCTGACAATAAGCTATGAGCTGTGTGTATTTGGAAAATGCCATTTTCGCAGCGGTAAACGGAACCCTACAGGAAAGATCAGACCACCTTGCAGCTTAAATAAATTTAAAAGAGAAAATAAGGGAATTCTCCTGTTCTAATTATCCAGCAGATAATAATAATATGAAGACTTTTCTGACTATTTTGTGATTTTTAGCTCTTGGGCCGTATTCACAGATCCGTTTTCACGTGGAGTTGCGTGCGTATTTTTAGGTACGGTTTAACTGCGCATGCGTAGTAACTTTATTTACGCAAGTAACGTAGAATATACGCACGTAAGTGCTTTAGGCACGGACATGTGAATCGCACTTGGGGACATACGTACAAATGGGCAGGGTTGAAATATGTACTTGGAAATTTCCATGAAAGTGGGTGAGGGAGGCAACCGCTTGAGGGCGTGGTAACATAGAATCGCACACACAACGAAGACATATACGCATGTAAGAACAGACTTAAAGAACAGAGTGGTCTATGGTGTTGTATGTCTATGATTGCATGGCTGTTAGAGGAGTGTCATGGGTGTTGCCTTGCTACATGCGTGTATAATTGTGTACTTTTAAAAAACGGATCTGTGAATACGGCCCCTTATATCACAAAATGCAACATATTATAATAAAAAACATCATAATCCATATCTCTTGTGTGTTTTCCATATGGACGGAGGTCAGTAAGTCCGCTTGGAAGAGGGGAGTGAACCCTGGTCAATCCCCTCACTTCTGCGTACTTTTGGATGACTTAATGTGTCATACGCCCAAATCTGCTTCCATCCGAACGCATATCTCTGTGGGTGTGCCTATCACCGCCACTTATCATCCGCATGCCTATCCCCGCCTCCACGGGGATGTGGATATCTCTTTGCAACTCAGTTCCATACACAAGGAGATCTGTTATGGAACATCTGGCAGACTACCCAAAAATCACCTGACTTTAGTCGGTTGACCTACGGAGTTTAGGATTAGGTCAAAAGTGAGAAAGAATGGTGGCTTTGAAAGGGAACTCAAGACCCTGAAATTTGTGTTTGATCATTAATCATAATGAACTTTTATTTGGTAAATTAGCTTATAAAAAGCGAGTGATTTTTAAAACATCAATAGGAAAGTAAGAAAGAGAATAAAAAAAATATATATATTACTTTCTGCTGCACTCTTTAATATGTGTAACATTCCTATATCATTCAACGGGAAAATGCTGTTATTTGTAACAGAGTCAAGAATGTTTCTAGCAATAAAGTAATACAAAGATTTGTTCTAAGATAACAGAAATAAAGACCTCTTTCTAAATTTAAAACTGTACTTCTGCTGATCGTGTAGTAATTCAGCGTGTCTTGGGGAGAGGTATTCGCTTTGTAAAGTGCTGCTAAACACCAAATTGCAGTGATAGCAGAAGTTCCCCAGCTCCCTGTAAAGAGGGTTTAGTTTTATCTTTACACTGTTAGAAAATAGTAAGATTGCTTTGTAAAGTGCAGCTAAATTCTCCAAGGTCATAGTTATTCTTTCTCTATATTTTTATTAATCTATAATAAGAACAATAGTGTTTTGCTCTGACTCAGCCACATAATATGATAAGACTTTCAACTTAATAATCAATAATATCTAATAATATTATTAATATTTCACAAGAGTAAGCTAATTGGTTAAATAGTTCATTTCTATTGGTTGGTAATACACAATTAGACACCAAAGTAACATTTTGAATAAAGAGCTAAGGCCCCATAGGGCAGCAGGTATACAAATGGTAGGCAGGGGAACACCAGGCTTGTAGGTTGGTGGTTTAGAGGTCTGGGGGTGGGCTTAGGTAGGTTTTTTAAAGGTGGATGAGCAGGGTTTAAAGCCTTGTACTCGCAGGGGTGTTTAATTCCACACGGAAGAAGGGAGTGAACTCCCCCTGTCACTCCCCTCTCTCATGCAGACTTTATGGCAGATACGCTGTTATAAGGTAGCCTTAACTGAAATGTGCCGATCTGCGGTCCACGTGTAACTATACAACCCAGCCCATACTGTATAATTAACATCTTCCCCTGCCCACTTTGCATTTTTTTGCGGGCAGAGGGGAAGAACCGCTCCATCAGACACAACTCCTATCGAACATAGTTACGTACGATAGGAGATACGCCTGTAAAATAAGCATAACATCTGGAGGGCGCATGTGATCTCCCCTCCAGACACTCCACTTATGTACTTTGCATGCATAAGGCAGTTCACTTTCTTAGGCTTGGATCTGGTCTGTAAATATAAAAAATATTGCAATATGTATACATGAACCAGGGATATTCTGAAACCCCTTATTTTATGTTCTTTCAGAAACAGTCTAGACCAAATTCAATAAAACAACCCATATGTTTTACTATTACTACAAGCTTTAAAACCTTTTAAAAACCATCATAAGCAAAGCAAGAACACAGTGACCTAAAAGCCTATTAAAGCTTTATTTCTAAAATGAACAATTTGGCTTGTGCATCATGTACATGACGAGTCCCTGGTTAGAGATTACTGTGTCCAGTGGTTCTCACCATGTCATCTTACAGTAGCTGTTAGGGAAAAGTGACACAATGGTGCATAATATTTATAGGTAGAGTTGGAGTCAGAAATATGTTTTCCCTGCATCTAGATCATGTTGGAAATTGAACCACTCCTATTTACACCCACTGGGGCTGATCCAGATCTGAACGCAAATGTGTCGCAAAGTACACAAGGTAACGACAGATCAGGAGAGCGTATAAATACGTTCAAAATGTAAAAACCGTAGGGTTTGTTTAAATTCCTTATATGGGAGCATGATTAAAGACATTCAACACAGAAGCAGGGGTTTAATGAAATACTGTGTAAGCAAGCTACATTATAAATATGCAAATGGTATGGAATTCATTAAGGCATCATCAAGTAAATGATGTTTTTCATGATTACAACATGAGAATAAAATGTACAAGCCATAAAAAAATCATTGTGAGACGTAAAAGGGTTTTGAAAATTAAATCATAAAAATCATGTTCGTTTGACATTTTAACATCGAGAGTATATGACAAGTGCATGACAAGTGCGTGTAAAGTGTGTGACAAGTGTGTGTAAAGTGGGGGACAAAATTAGTTTGATGGTATTTTTCCTATGGCATGAGGATACGTGAATAAGTTAGACTTGACCTCTAGCAGGTGCAAATGTTTTGACGTATTGTGAACGCAGGCCGAGCACGCCCAGATGTGGTTTGGGTGCAGTTATGTGACCACGCCCATTCAGCTCATTGACTGCGTCCCTCCTCCCGTCCATGGAACACCCTGCAGAACGCAAGCCGATACGCAGCCATTTACATTTTAACTTGAAAAGGGAGTATATGCGCCTGGCTCGGTTCTGAGCATGCGTACTTGCAAATGACGCATAATTACGTTTTCTAAACTGACTTACGCACAGATCTGGACTGGGGCCACTGACTTCCAACAGCCAGGGACTAGCTTAAGTTTTCCAATTCAAATCGCTTAAGTCTATGAACGTCTGGATTGGTACGCTTCAAGAGACAATGCTTATACTGAACATTGAAACTGAACACCCACTTGCAAATTCAACTTAGCTCCTCTATCTGATGTGTCATTCATCTTAAGTATAAATCGGTCTGGGTTGTGTTTCTAATTGGGCAGTATGGATAAGTGCACATATGCAGAATTAAAAAGTGGCTGAAATCCAATGAGAATTTTGGAGCCGAACTACAGGGGCCTGATCCAGACTTAAGGTCATTTTACATACGCAAGTGTACCCGAGTTATGCAATACTAAGTATAATGCAATTCCCTCTCACTTATGTAACTTAGCTGACTTACATGTTCAGAGCTCTACCTTAACTTATCATTGCGTATCTCTGGTCGTAGGTATCGCCTTTTCGAATGTAAATGCCAAACTTAGGCCTTACTGTACAATATAAATGCCTCCCTCCTCCCACAATGCATATATTCGGCTTGCGTAGGAATGTCACACCCTTTCATACAGAGTTACGTACAATCGAATTGTCACTGTTGCTATTAAGTCTGGATCTGGCCCAGGGACTTTACATATACAGAAATTACATATACAAGGTATATAATATTTTAGTATACAGCCTAACATGCACATATACTTGACAATCTTCTCTACCAGTATATAACTAATTTATAAAACTGTTGTTCAGTGCATCCATTATAGTTAAATACTGTGTAACTATACTAAACATCTCCCATTAAATATGTTAGATAGGCAGGGCTCTCCTTCCTTAGTGGCTTCCTCTGTTATAGCACCTTCTGACTCACATACTGCACTTGTAGAGCTACCTCTCGCGAGCATACCCAAAGTATGCTTCACGCACCATCCGGCCATGCCATCTGGACACTCAGTTGTGTGTTCATGCTCAAGAAGCGTAAAATGCCCACATTTCATAAGTCTGGATCTGGTCAAGGATTTTATTTAGATGACCAAAGGAAACAGCCAGCAAAAAAGAATGTTTGCACATCAAGATAATTTTCATCCAAGTGTGTACTCTCTATCAGTTTTAATAATCATTTGCACCATTTCCAATTCAAACTAATGAAAATCCAGAGTATAGTTGCAGTATACATTGAAAAAGCGTCCATATTGAATCCAGAACTGCAGTGTGCAAGGCTTCTGGAAACGAATGCCTGTCTTGACCACCTGTATAGGACATTTGTAAAAGCAGGTAACTTAACTATCACAAAGTATGAGTCTACTCATATCCTTACTTGAGAACATCTAAAAGCAAGTATTTTGTATGCAGACAAGCAATGGAAGGCTAACAATTATAAGTTCACTGGCAAGTGTTGAAAGCTAAGTGAATATTATAAATGTCTTGCAGTAGACTGAGGGACTCAATCAACTGTAGGAAATGCAAGCTTAAAATTTGCAAATACAATCAGTTGGTAGAGGATGTGAGGTAATACATGAAGTTATAAAAGATGTGTTTTAGGGACACAGAAAAGCGCTGTGTATGGGATGTGGAGGATATGGACAATGCTAATGTAAATATAGGATATAAATAAATAAATAAGTGACTTGTGGAGTGAGCACCTTCGGAACATTAGGAAAGGGGTAGCCACACACTCCGTGTCCGCCCATTTCAGTCAGGTACATCATTGCAATCCTCGATCCATTCGATCTTGTATAGGGATAAGACAGCTGAAGGAGAATTGGAGAAAGCATGACATCTCCGCTAGGCTAGCTAGGACGGAGATGGAACTCATTTTTGCACTCGACTCCTTAGATCCCCAGGGTCTGAATTTGGATTTTGAGTTGAAATGGTTCCTTTGAACCATATCCAGTGGTTGTCCACAGTCATACCAGCCGGGGAACACCCGAACCCGTCAGATCTTGGAAGTTAAGCAGGCTGAGGCTTGATAAGTACCTGGTTGGGAGACTGCCAGGGAATTTCAAGTACTGTGGGTTTGCCACTGGACCTATTCCTCATTCCAGTTCTACCTTATGGCTGGGAGGTTGAGCCCTCCGTCCTCCTGTTCTCCTCCCTCCTTCGGTGGCATTTTGTCCCTCTACAACATCGTATGGACACAATGCATTATGTATCTTCCCTATTTAATATTCAAGTGGTATTGGTACCCACTTATAGTTCCACTGTATCAGTCACCTATCATTCCGACCAATATTGTCATGTATGCACATTTAGAATTCCTGTCATCTGCGGTTAGCCTTTATATGACATTAACACTAATGTGTATAGCAACCATATCTCAGATTGTAAGAGACTTTTGTCATCTAGACAGCAATTTATTGCTTATATCTCTAATTGTGTATGTATTTGATTGGCATTCTTGTGTGACCTATTTTTGGATATGTGTTATGTAGATGCAGTCATTTACTCTAATTTGTAAACTGCAATAATGCCTTTAGATATCTCATAAAGTGTGTCATTTTTTAGAAATGGTTATTCATTTGTTTATTCTTAGAAATCCATTATACATATACTTGCATATATTCGATATTTATCACAAGTGGACCGTTCTACCTACATCTGTATCTCTATTGCTGGTTTATGATGATCAGCGATCAGAGGTGCTGTCTGCTGTATCATGAGGACGTTTCTGATTGAGATCCGCCCACTTCATCCTGGATAAATAGCCAGCCCCTCTCCTACCTCTACATTCTTCAGCTTGAGAAAGGGACCTGCATAGGTTCTGAAACGCGTCGCTGGTCTCCTAGGTTACTCCTGCACACGCCCGCTTCCTCCTGTCGTCCTGCCTTTCCATCATCTGGCTTCCCGGGTTACAGCCTCAGGATACAGAGGGAAGTACGGCACGTGTGCCGAGAACTTTTTCGTTTATCTTTATGCATGATTTGCATTCCTGTTTTTATGTTATTTATTTGAATCTTTCATATGTTTAGTTGGAATAAATTTTGTCATATTTTTATATATCATTTGTTGCTTTCTGAGGTAATTACCTGATGGAGAAGAACGTGATAAAGAAAACAGAGGGGCTGTGCTAAACAAGGCTCCAGCTTTTTGGTTTATTGGACACTAAGGACTTTATGAACTAAGCATTTGCACTTTCAGTACATGCTTCATTGTCTGTGAGAACTCATTCTGTTGTTACATTATTTCCTGCTGCAGAGGATACTCCTTTGATTATATTAGATATATCACAGGCTGTTCAAGCAATTGGCGATTGCACACATTCTGACAGCCCATCCTATATATTTTATGCTTGCCATTTACTGGTTTTTCTCCTGACGTTTACTCATTTATTTATTTATTTATGTATCCTACTGTTTTTAGATTTTTTATCTCTCATTAAGTATATTTATATATTTATTTTGGGAAACTTCTATTGTAAGTAGATATAATTTATTGCCCCCTGCATTCCATTTAGACCCAGATCTTACAGGTTTTATCTACCTTATTTATTTATCTTTTATCTATCAAGTCACTTATTTATTTATTTATATCCTATATTTACATTAGCATTGTCCATATCCTCCACATCCCATACACAGCGCTTTTCTGTGTCCCTAAAACACATCTTTTATACATTCTTATTTAGAGGGCATAGTAGATTCCCTCTTTGGGTACACAGAGCTGCTGCAGTGTAGACGCTGCTACGTCCTCACTCCCCTCTCTTCCTAACACATGAAGTTGTTCAATATTTGTCTGCAGTAAGAAACATTTCCACCCCTAACATTTTTTAAAATGGTTTGTCCAAGTTCAGATTTGCACCTTTTTGAGAAGTTGCGCCTAAAGCCGGCCACACACAACAACGATTATCATTACAGCAAGAAGTGACCCAATAAATGGGACAATTTTCTAAACGGGAAAGGTCCTGATATTGGCGCCACACACATTGGACCTTTTTCAGACCTTTGTGCGTGTTCCATACGTATGAAGGTCTGAAAGTCCGCATGTGAGAGGGAGGGGAACTCCCATGTTCCTGTTCATCCATAGTCCAACCTTAAGTTCTCTGCACAGAACTATGGCCGTCTCAATGCAGATCCGTGCAGAAGTGTCTACTACTGCCCACTAACCATCATCTGCATGCCTATCCCTGCCACCCTTGCAGGTCTTTGGTACGCCGATGTAATGGAATGTCCCATCGGGCAGATCTCCTAGTGTATGGAGATTTGTATGCTAGAAGATCCATTGTGTAACATCTGGAAAAAGCATGTGCAGTGCCAAGAAAACACCCGATGTCTGCAACCAGCTTGTGGGAAGTCAGTTGTTGGATGAAGGTCTGGATCCTGCCCATTGTTCTTAAGCCTCCATTTATATCTAACAGCATGAAGCTAAACAGCATGAAGCTATTTTTCATGTAGTTATATTATTACTAAAAGATTTTTATTATGAAGTAACAGGTACAGGGGCTGATCCAGAGTAAAGGCAAAACAGGTGCAAGTGTGGACCTGGGCAAAACCATGTTCCAATGTGAGGGTTGCAAATGAATATAATTCTTTGCTTATGCACATAGAACATAATACTGCATTACTCAAAATCTCAAAGTTAGATTTGAGTAATTTACCCTCTAAATTCTGTTTGCACATTTAAATTTGCCTCCATTCACATTTCAAGATGCTTATGCCA
>WWET01003116.1:83769-95649 GCA_011038615.1 Limnodynastes dumerilii | reverse complement strand
ATGTGCCCAGCCTCCTCTTGTGCCCCCTTTTATGTGCCCAGTCTCCTTTTGTGCCCCCTTTTATGTGCCCAGTCTCCTTTTGTGCCCCCTTTTATGTGCCCAGTCTCCTCTTGTGTCCCTTTTTATGTGCCCAGCTTTCCCTGATGCTCCCTTTTATGTGCCCAGTCTTCTCTTGTGTACCCTTTTATGTGCCCAGCCTCCTCCTGTACCACCTTTTATGTGTTCTGCCTTAAAATCCTATTCTAAACTTATCTTTACCTTCTTGATCCTTCCTCTGCCATGCAGTGTCATTCAGCTTAACTGTCTTCTATATACAGGGCTCCTACAGGAGCCCTGTAGGACCAAATCTATTCCAATGAATAACACAGCGTTATTCAATGGAAATGATTTGGTCCTACAGGGCTCCCATAGGAGCCCTGTATAATCCTGGACAGATAAGCTGAATGAGCCTGTGTCTGTGTGAACCACGGTCTATGTGAGGGGAGGGCAGCGTGACCTAAAGGTGGCCTGCCCTTCTGAGCACTCCCCTTTAAGTCATCTAGGGGTGTACCCCATGTGATAGAACAGCTTGCCCACCCCTAGAAATGGCCCTGGGAAGGCGTAATGTTTTTTGAAAAACATGGGGTGGCCCTGGATGTCTCCAAGTATTTGGTATTAAATGTATTCACTTGAGATACAGAGGAGGTGATCGGTTCAAAAAGTTATATGTGCAAGAAGCATATTGGATCCAAATGTTCAACTAGTGGCAGTACGGTGGTTCAGTGAGTAGCACTTATGTATAACAGAGCTGAGGTAATGAGTTTAATTCCTGGACTAGGCCTTATCTGTGAGGAGTTTGTATGTTCTCCCCGTGTCTGCATGGGTTTCCTCCTGATGCTCCGGTTTCCTCCCACATGCCTTAAAACATGCTGGTAGATTCATTGACTGATGACTACATTAACCTATTTAGCTCCTATAGGGGTAGGGACTGATGTGAATATCTAAATGTTCTCTGTAAAAGGCTGCAGACAATTTGTGGCCCTATATATATAAGCTTTAATAATAATAATAATAACTCAATGTTTAGTTCCCAATGATATTAATTATTAGTTTTGTGATTTAGTATGTGTAGGGATTAGATTTAATATGTCATCCTGTAATCAATGTAAATTATTTAAATTATTATAATTTATTTTTTTATGGATAATTTATTTTATTTCACTCATGTTTATATATCATCATCATCATCATCATCACATATATCATATGTACTGTCACTTTAAAATAATTGTCTATGCAGTATTTTCTTGGGTAGAATTCGCTTCTTAGAATTAATTTATTATAATATATTAGGATTTTTTCATGTTTATTATAGCCTTATATTAGCTTTGTGTGGCTATTTAATAATCTGAATATTCAAAATGAATCAGATGTTCCACTTTTGTTTTCTAAAAAAATAGTTTCCTTCACCAATCATAGGTCCAATATGCCTTGTGATTTATCCCTCAACAATATGCGAAAGGGAACTTGTTGTATCATTCTCGTTGTGTGTATTGTATTTGTTTGTGGAGGAAAAAAGGGATTTTCCTACTAAATACCATAGCGCCTATGGGGCTTAATGAACAATTTATATTTTATATATGTTATATACGGTATACTTAGTTTTTCTAACATGATTACAATTTCATTGTACTGTATACATTGTGAATAGTATTTTTTTAAAGAATTATTTTTATTTTTTTTAAATAGGAGCTTTGGAAGAGCTCTCTCCTACAGCTGTTACTGAGAGGGTTAATTTTATAATTATTACATGTTAGCAAGTATAGTGAGATAAACATAATGCATCTTTTGGTATTATCATAGGATTGTACTAATCCAGCAATCACCTTTTAGGGTTAAAGATTCTTAATTACAGTGTGCTCTATGCACTTATCATATTAACAGTAGCTGTATATTTCCTTTTTGATTGACTACATTTACTATCAAATAATGCTGCATAACATAATTATTCCCTGTTCAAATTTTATGATTTTAAAATTGTTTTCCTTATGCTGGTTTTGAAGGAATATTTCTTGAGATATGCTGTTTATAAATATTGGAATCTTTTGATACTGTTAAATTATATGTTTAGGGAAATTTATTTATGTGCTTGGTTTCTTAAATTGGTTGGATGTTATTTAAATACCTTATGGAGGCTTTAACCTGAATACTCATCTCATCTCTTCAACTCCCAGATGAAGCATGGCGAAACGCGTTTTAGTTTGATTAACTTGGTTCTTCGTGTGCACCGGAGACCATCTTTCTTCTATCAGCTGTTATCCATATTAAATTTAGTGAAAGAGTAGGGATAAGTATGGACCCAGAAGGGGAAAGCACAATTGTGAGATTGGCTTGGGACAGTCTCTTCTGATGAGCTTAGGGTTTATTAACATAAACATGGCGTTATGTGGAAAAAAGTATATTAAACTGTGAAGTATTGGCTATGTATAATCATATGCCTATCACCCCTATTCTGTTGGAATGCAGTTGCCGGTTAGAAAGGTCCAATTTCTACACTGATCGATAGCTGAATTGCAACTGTATCAGTGCTGAAATGATTCATGTTCCAAATTTTATTGTTGGGAACGGGTAATTATTGCGAATTGCCCTATTTCATCAAAGTACTCATTCCTAATAGTGAAGTGTTTTCTCCCAGACTTGGGCTGGGGGGATGAGCTGCAGCATGATACAGAGGGTTAAGGTTAAGGTTAGGGGACCAGATTCAGAGATTTGTGTGTCTAAAGAACAGAAATATATGCTCACACATAGCAAGGCAACTCCCATGACACTCCACTAGCATGGATGGGTTTAAGGTGACTTACGTTTCCATCGGGCACCCTTAACTGTACGTGTCTACTTCCATGCTTATGTTACTTCCGTACGTACGTACATGACTAACCCTCAAAAGCTCATTTAAATGCCTCCTTCTGCCCAACTTAACGTCATTTTACACGTACGGAAGACAACCACGTCCCATATGCCTAAGTGCAATTCAGAAGTCCGTGTCTAATGGACTTCCATGCCTAAATCCTACGTAACTTGCGTGGAAAAAGTTACTACGCATGCGCAGTTAATCCGCTCCTAAATATACGGACGGAAAACCACGCAAAAAACGTATATGTGAATATGGTCCAGGCTGTGGAAGATGGACGGTTAAGACTAGGGTTAGGCTGCAGGAGATGGAGGGTTAAGTTTAGACTAATATAAGGGGAAGATCCAGGTTTAGGCTGCAGGAAATGGAGGGTTAAGGCTAGGCTAATAAAAGGGGAGGGTTAGGGTAAGAGTTAGGAAAAAATAATCACCTGTTGCAGCAGTCGGATCTTGATTCATCACTTTGTCCAAACCTGTGCTTTTTTGTCGTTGGACGCACCGGCACCCTTTTCATTACAGCAGTCCCGCTGTCCCGTTCGACTCACAACTTGTCTCAAGAGATCACACTCTCGGGACAAAGTTGTTGTTTTTTTTTGTTAAAAGTCCATGCCGCTATATATGCGGCTGGGCTTTTAACAGCACACAGTACAAGCTAATACAGGGCTCCTATGTAAGACCAAACCTGTTACTTTGAATGGCAGTGAACGAACCTATGCAGTCACTGCCATTCTAGAAACAGATTTGGTTCTACAGTGCTCCAGCAGGAGTACTGCACCACATGACCACATACCAGATGGAGAGAGGGAGCGCCAGAGACAGGGAGCACCGCGGAGTAAGGGACATCAAAGGTAAGTAAGAGAGGACATGGAGGCTGGACATTGAAAGGGGCAGACAATGGAGGCTGGACATTAAAAGGGTCACACATGGAGGCTGGGCATTACAAGGGGCACACATGGAGGCTGGACATTACAAGGGGCACACATGGAGGCTGGATATTACACGGGGCAGATATGGAGGCTGGACATTATAAGGGACACACATGGAGGCTGCGCATTACAAAGGCCACACATGGAGGCTGGATATTACAAAGGGTACACATGGAGGCTGGTCATTACAAGGGGCAGACAATGGAGGCTGGATATTACAAAGGGCACACATGGAGGCTGGACATTAAAAGGGGGCAGTCAATGGAGGCTGGACAATACAAGGGGCACACATGGAGGCTGGACATTACAAGGGGCACACATGGAGGCTGGACATTACAAGGGGCACACATGGAGGCTGGAAATTAAAGGGGCAGACAATGGAAGCTGGAATTAAAAGGGACAGACATTTATATATGAAAAATGATATGGGGGCTGTAATAAGGACTGAAACTTATGAGGGGGTTGCAATAAGGGCTGAAAACGTATAGGGGGGCTATAATAAGGGCTGATGAGGTGTGAGTTCATACACCTTTTTTCTTACAAAAAAAGCACTGGTCGAAACTGTCTGTGTTGCAGCAGTTGCAAAGTAATTGCTGTCGCCGCTGCACTTCCAAAATCTGATGTGTCCAAATGCAACATATCATACCAGCAAACCACACCCATTCTGATCTTATTCCAAACAAGATTGAAACAAGGGGCCAGATCCTAAGCTAAGTACGATAACGTATTTACGCTAGCCAATGACGTCAAATCAGCTATTTGTATTTACTACAGATGTTACGCCATGTAACTCCTACCATATGTACCATCAGCGTAAATACGAACGAAGGGGCCCCCGCGCCCATCAATACGACACCCATAATTATGCTTTGGAGGCAGAGAGAGGCATTTAAATTGGACATATGAGCTGGGTTTCGCCGTCACGTACACAAATCCATTACATACATGTTACAGCACACCGGGATTACTTGGAACGAGAAACAGAGTGGCCGCAAGAGAAGAGTGGCAATGTTACGGCACCCCGGAATTACCTGGGTCGAGTACCGGGGTGGCCGCAAGAGAGGAGAGGTGTAACGAAGTCGGCTGCCGGGGCACGGGAACTTCTTATATCAGGTGGTGTTCACCAGAGCCCCTGATGGTTGGGATGGGCTTGGCTGCGCCCCAGTAACAGGTGCCCCGTTGAACCAGACTTGTGGAAGGATGAAAGGAAACCCAAGGTGGATACCAGATAGAACGGGAAGGTGAAGGCAGGTAAGCGGGAATCAGACCAGGCTGGAAGTGACCGACCTGCGACAAACCACATGAAACACTGAACCATGTACGGTGGACAAGAGGTAGTTCACGGGACTGGACATGGTCTTGTACACACACACACACACATACAGCGGGACCTACGAAGAGGTAACATGAACAGGCACTCCGAGGAAGATAAGGAGTGGAAGGGAAGGTGGGTACAACAAGTAGGGAGAACCAGGACAGGAAACACTGAAGGTAACTAAGGCAGGAACAAGGCAGGATATGAGGGAAAACAACAATCAGATCACTAGGCTGAAAGTACTAGGCACACAAGGTAAAGCAGATCACAGCACTGGCAAGACAGATACTTTAACCGGCGCTGCATGACTGTCAGCACCGGTCTGATATGGAGGCTGCTGGCCTCTGATAGGCTGGACAGACAGAGGTTACCGATTGGCCGAGGAATCTCCTGGATGGAAGAGAGCTTTGCCTGGATTAGATGAGACAGAAGAGCGCGCCCGTACTGAGACGCGACGTGGCTCCACGTGCTGTTTGTTTACATTCTGCACGCGGCGTGAGCAGGGGATTCTGGACGGACAGCCAATATCAGAGTTTGGCGGTACCTGACAGCGGGCAGCTGGCAAAGGGTAAGTGACACTGGGTGCAGGCTTTTGGCAACACTTAACAGTACCCCCCCTTGACGAGGGATTAAGGAACCCCTAAACTCTGGTTTCTCTGGAAACTTGGTGTGAAAGTCTTGAAGAAGCTTCTTGGCATGGATGTTACGTGCTGATACCCACTGGCGTTCCTCTGGGCCATACCCCCTACAGTGAACCAGATAGTGTACCTGGCCCTGGACCTTATCCAGAATAGATTTGATCTCTTATTCTTCTTGTCCATCAAGAAGAAGCGGAGGTGGTTTAGACAGATATCCAGTCTGGAATTTCCTAGAGCAATGGAAAGGTTTGAGATGGGAAACATGGAAAGTGTTCGGAATTCTCATACTACGGGGAAGACTAAGTTTGACAGCTACCGGATTGATCTTCTTGATAATAGAGAATGGGCCAATAAACCGTGGACCCAACTTCCAAGAGGGCTGACGAATACGAATATTCTTGGTAGATAACCAAACTTTGTCACCTACTTTAAACAAAACCCTCCTCCTTCGTTGGTCCATTCTGGATTTGGTGGTGATAGCTGCATCTTGAAGAGACCTGTTGACCTTGACCCAAATTGCCTTGATTCTGCTTTCCAAAGGTCTAGAATCTGGAGACTGATCCACCTCAGGCTAAAAAAAAAGAGTTGGCCCTTGGATGATGGGCCTGATCCAGACCTACGACCGCAATCGCCCGCGAGCGTAGCGAACGTTCGCCCGGGCGTAAAAACTTTCACGCCCATAACACTCCCATTGATTATACCTGCTTACGCCGGCTGAACCCTACCCTAAGATTTTCCAGCGTACGTGCAAATTTTCGTACCCATACGCTGGTCGTACTGGGCTTAGCAATTTAAATGGCTATCCCCGCCTCTGTGTAGTAACTCGAGCGTCCAGCCTATCGTCGTAAAAAACGCACGCCCCTTGAGCGAAAAATACGCTGAAAATTCGCTCGCTGTACGCTCATGTCCTTCGGTCGACCGGAAGTTGTCATACTGCACATGCGTAGTGCGTTTTTTTTCACGAATTTTCGCTTACGATGGGCATGCGATCGCTTGCGGCCGTAGTTCTGGATCAGGCCCGGATGACCCAGGACACAAAAGAACGGGGATAATTTGGTGGCAGAGTGAGTGGCGTTGTTATAGGAGAATATTCTGAGTCCAATTGTCCTGGAGCTTGGAAGTATAGCATCTTAGGTATTGTTCTAGGGTTTGGTTGGTACGTTCAGTCTGACCATTAGATTGCGGGTGATACCCTGAAGAAAGGCTGACTGTAATGCAAAGTAACTTGCAGAAAGCTTTCCAGAACCGAGCAACGAACTGTGAACCTCTGTCCGAAACAATGTCAGTAGGAAGGCCATGGAGTCGAATGATATCTTGCATAAACAGATTAGCCAATTCTTGAGTGGAGGGTAATCCTCTCAGCGGTACAAAGTGAGCCATTTTACTAAAATGGTCGACCATCACCCAGATAGTGGTGTTACCCAAGGAGTTAGGAAGTTCCGTGACAATATCCATGGAGAGGTGTGTCCAAGGACGTTTGGGAATGGACAAAGGATGAATAGACCCCCAGGGAAAAAATGTAACGACTTGTTTTGAGCACAGACCAGACAAGAACTGACAAATTCTTTGGACATTACGGGCCACCAAAGGATACGAGAAAGTAATTCCAGGGATTTTTGTATTCTAGGGTGTCTAGCGGTTCTGGAAGAATGTATTTCCAGAAGAACTGATTTTCTGAGTCTCTCAGGAACGAAGAGACGGTTGCATGGCATCTGAGGAGGTGTCTGACCTTGCAATCCCAAGATGAGGGAATGAAGATCCTGCATGAGACCCACAAAGATAGATGATTGAGGCACGATGTAGAGTGGGGGAGAGGTGGGTGGATGTTCCGGCAAGACCGAGCGAGAAAGTGCGTCAGCTCTTTTGTTCAGAGATCCAGGGCGGTATGTGATCACGAAGTTAAACCGTGCAAAGAACAATGCCCACCTGGCCTGTCTGGGGTTCAATCTCTTGGCAGACTCAATCAATATAAGACAGGTTCTTGTGGTCAGTCAGGATGATGATGGTATGAGTGGCCCCCTCCAGCCAATGTCTCCACTCCTCCAATGCTAATTTAATGGCAAGCAACTCCCTGTTGCCCACATCGTAGTTATGTTCGGCCGTAGAAAATTTCTTGGAGAAGTAAGCACAAGGGTACATCTTCCTGTCAGAGGGATCCTGTTGAGACAGCACTGCTCCCGCTCCCATATCGGATACGTCCACCTCCAAGCGATGCAACTCCAAGCTGGAGAAGAAAATGAGTATATCGTCCAGGTATACGAGAATGAAGTCCCCTAGGAATTCTCATAGAATCTTGTTTATCAGGTCCTGGAAGACGGCCAGGGCATTGCAGAGCCCGAAGGGCATTACCAGGTACTCATAGTGTCCGGAATGAGTATTAAAGGCTGTCTTCCACTCGTCGCATTCACGAATTCGGACCAAATTGTAGGCACCCCGTAGGTCAATCTTGGATAAAAATGGTCGCCCCTCTGAGACAATCGAAGAGATTGGAGATACGAGCAATGGGCTACGAGTTCTTGACCGTAATCTTGTTCAGGCCCCGGTAATCGATACATGGCCTTAGCGAGCCATCTTTCTTGGATGGGTCTTCCATCCAGTCTGCAAGCAGTCAAGGGAGAGGCAATGACCTTGTTGTCCAAGTTCAACGATCGGGCAAATTCACTGTCCATAAAGTTACCAGCTGCTCCACTGTCGATCAGGGCCCGCAGATTGATAACTTGATTGCCGACAAGCAGTTGGGCCGGCACCAGAAGGAAATTTTTCTTAGAAATGAGATGAGTACCCAGACGGAACCCTTCAACCTTCGCCTGGATTAAGCATTTACCCGCCGGTACAGGTTTATTGGGCAATTATCCGCTCGATAAGCCTTACCTCCACAATAGAGGCAGAGGCCTAACTGTCGTCGGTGGAACTTGCTTGCTTGGATAAGCGGTAAGTTCCAATTTGCATTGGTTCTTCACCAGGAGAAATCTCAGGAGGAACTTGGACAGTGGAACACAAGGAAGAAGCGGAGAAGTCTCTTTCTAGCCGTCGTTCCTTAAGGCACCGATCCACTTTAATTGCTAGTCTCGTGAGATCGTCCAGACATTGAGCAGCTGGGAATTGCACTAGGGCATCTTTGACTTGTTCAGAGAGCCCAATTCGAAATTGAATACGCAAGACAGGGTCATTCCATCCACTCTCATTGGACCACCACCGGAATTCAGCACAATACTCCTCTGCAGGCCTCCTACCCTGCCTCAGGGCGTGAAGTTTGGATTCAGCTGTAGCCAAGCGGTCTGGATCATCATATAGAAGGCCCAGGGCTTTGAAGAATCCGTCGAGCGTCTGTCTCGCTGGACTGTCGGATGGGAGGCTAAAAGCCCAAGCCTGGGGGTGATTATGAGTCCAACCCTTTGGGATTCCAACCCTTTTGGATTCAGAACCAGATGAAAGTATAGTTTACAACTCTCCTTGAATAATAGAAACTGAGACCGGTCCCCAGTGAATCGATCCGGCAAGTTAGCTTTGACATCTTGAGTAGCCTGAGGTGGAGCGGGAGCATAAACAGCAGCCGGTGCAGCCTGTGGACGAAGAGCAGCGATGACTTCATCCTGGGAATGGACTCGAGCAGTAAGGTTTTGCACCATCTATCCTAGGTTGGACATCTGGGCAATAAGCGTGTTGATTGTTAGTGGGGTCCATGTTACCAGATCTGGTAACCTGTAAATGGACGGTTATAATGTTAACTAAAAAGTACATCAGTACTTATGCTAGAAAAAGTTAAGGTAGGGTTTGGGCAGCGTAAAATGGCCAAAGTACGTACGAGCGAGAGGAGTGCCTAGAAGAGTGTATAGAACTTACGCTAGCATAAATACGCTATGTGTTCTAACGTAACTAGCCCATAGGTCTGGATTTACCTCAAGATCCTTTGAGATAACTGCTTTTAATAACGTTGGAATACGTGAATATATTTAGATAGCTGATTTTACTCTGTTGTATTTCGCTAATTGGTGTTTACATTGTTTTAATATTTGTATAATAAATGCATGTTTTTAACACTGAACTTTTTTCCCTGAGCATGTTACAAATATGTAACATAGTGTGCATCCATATTATTTTTAATGCTTCGATTGTATTGTTTATCTACCTCTTCTAAGCTGCTTAGTCCTCTGCTCAGTGTCTCCCCCATGTGGCCTCTGTTCTCCAGTGCAGCTCTGGATTTTTAAAATAAGGGTGACAAAATATCTGTAGTGCCCTGCAAAATTTCTATTTAATAAAATAAAGTAAATAAATATATTTTAAAATGAAAAAATATGCACAAAGCCATACCCTAGTTTTATGTTCACAGTCTCATATAGTTGTTGTGTCTCAGCCTTCAGCAGCTTCCTGAGACATACCTTGGCACTGCTAAATTATGCTAATGCTCTGCATTCAAAGAACACATACTTACTGTGGGCTCTATTTACTAACTCCATTTTTATGCCGGTTTTCATGTGAAAGCAGGCAATATCACGTGAAAATGAAGTTAAATCTCTTTACAAAACCATGGTTTGCCATGGAAAACTGCAGTTTCCATAGCGATCCGTGTAAACATCGTTTCACCTTGCCGGCTCATTCTTTTCAGTGCGGGCCATTGCTTCATTACATTTACTAAATGCCAGAGCAGAGTTTCTTACTTTAGGGGGAGGTAAAGGTGGTATGTATGGGTAGACTACTGGAATACACATATATGTATGTAAATTAACAATAAAAAAATAAACAATAATGTTATTGAGTATTAGTAAATTATGTGAACAAAGCTTACAGACTCGCAGTGAGGATGCGCTTCAATTACAGAAAAACATTATTCTAAGTAAATAGAACTCTGTATATTGACTTGGTTAATCCACACCTTTCCTCCCCCATAACACCCCTTCACACCCAGACAGTTGTAGCAGTGAGAACCCCCAAATTGCCATATGTTTCTGTTCTGAGCAGTGTGAGAATACGCAGATATATGCTACACTACGCTACATGGCATATATCTTAAGCTGGTTCAGGTCCTTAAATGCACATTATTAAGAGTTTAGTTGCCTTATTTAAGTCCACACTTTACAACACTGCAAATGGATAAATAATTATCCACGAAGGACATATGAAAAAGGGATTAGCCATTATCTATCCACAACTCCATAAGTAATGATTCCATTGTCTTAAGTAATGTTATTTCTATCCTTAAAAAAAGCCCCCTGTTCTCTTAGAATGTTAGATAATATAAGTCAAATTAAAAGTAGAAGGTATACAGGTAAAACTCGAAAAATTTGAATATCGTGCATAAATCGTTCATTTATTTCTGTAATTCAACTTAAAAGGTGAAACTAATATATTATATAGACTCATTACATGCAAAGTAAGATATTTCAAGCCTTTATTTATTTTTATTTTGAAGATTATGGCTTACAGCTTATGAAACCCCAAAATTAAAATCTCACAAAATTGGAATATTACATGAAATCAATAAAATAAGGTTTTTAAATACAGAAATGTCAGCCCTCTGAAAAGTATAATCATGCATATGTACTCAGTACTTGGTTTGGGCTCCTTTTGCACAAATTACTGCCTCAATGCAGTGAGGCATGGATGCTATCAGCCTGTGGCACTGCTGAGGTGTTATTGAAGACTTCAATAGTAGCCTTCAGCTTTTCTGCATTGTTTGGTCTCATGTCTCTCATCTTTCTCTTGGCAATGCCCCATAGATTCTCTATGGGGTTCAGGTCCGGCGAGTTTGCTGGGCAATCCAGCACAATAATCCCATGGGGCCTGATCCAGAGCTACGAAATTGGCCGATTTTGAGCGAGCGTACGACCGTTTTTTGCGTATTTTCGTACGAAAATTCGCACTGCGCATGCCCAGTATGACAGCTTCCGGTCGGCTGGACGACATGAGCGTATAGCGGTCGTATTGTGTGCGAAATGTTCGCTCGAGGGGCGTGCGTTCAGTACGACGGTCGCCTGGGCGCTCGTTTTACTATAGGGAGGCGGGGATAGCCATTTAAATTGTACAGTATGGGCGTGCTAAGCCCGTACGCTCAGCGTATTATGTGCGAAAATTCGTACGGCCGACGGTAGTACCTAGTGTAGGGTATAGCCGC
>WWET01003116.1:30713-59131 GCA_011038615.1 Limnodynastes dumerilii | reverse complement strand
CAAGCCCCCCCCCCCCCCCACCCCCACTACCAGGCCGCAAAATTTTGTCCCTCTTTTGAATTTTCAAATGTTGGGAGGTATGTATTTGCACCAAGGTAACCATTACAAATGAATAGTGTCTTATAAGACACAGACAGTAGGATTCTATTTCAAGGAGTTACATTTTTTCAGCCAAATTTACATTTTCATGTTAAAATAGCGGTGGTCATTGTGTGCATTCATGTGTTGTTTTGTTTTGTGTTTATTTTGTATATAACATCACATGCCCGCACACGCATTATAAGTTTATCAGTTTCATCACTATACTACAACTATGTGTACTATTGTTTATCTTTGTGTAGCATACACCTATGGGTGCATACAGAATAATGTAAGTTTAACTGACGTAATTTTTAAACACTTTGTCGCCGTAATTTTTAAACACTTTGTCGCACTATTTACTTTTTTTTATATTTTTATTTATTTATGTATTTATTTATTTTTCTAACGTTTCTTGCTTCTTTTATTTTTTCTTGCTATTTAGGCACAGTGATAGGTCATTTTGAGCTCAATTATGCAATTTGTGTTTCTAGGGGTTTAAAATAAATCTTTTTTTTTTCTCTATTGTTACAGTTACAGTTATCTCCTCACAGCTTGTGGCCATATTTTTATGTTACTTAACCCAGATGTACTAATACCCTGATGGTGAGGGCGGAGCCGTGCACTGCTCCTCTCACCCTGTTCTGGTCATCCATCTTGGCTGTGGAGCACATGGGTAATGGCTGCCACGAGGGATGGGCCTTAAGCTTCTCCCTTTATTTCTATTTGAGTGTAAACATGACAAATATACAAGACAAAGATACATGACAAGGATATAAGACAAGGATATAAAACAAGGATACATGACAATGATACTTGTTTCATAAGATGACAGAATTGTCCTATATGTGTTCTTAGGTCTGGGAATTCTGCCACTAGGTAAAGTAACTCACCTCTGGTCCAAGGGATATGAACTGAAATATTACAATCAGCTGCTATATTATAGCCTGGTACTGTCCATACTCTCATAGGATTTTAATTAAATGGACATAATGTTCCGGCTATGCCCCCTTTCAGATAATGAGTCAGATTCCTGGTTTGAAGAATCAGCCACACCCTATTGTGCATATTGACTATAGGTGGTGACTGTGGTGTCATTACTTTCAAATGCCGAGAATTACCATGGGCTGTATCACTACTACTACAGAGAGAATAAGACTGCGCTGGGCAGCCTGAACTATGTGTTCATATGTTTATTCATATGTTTATTCATATCTTTATACATATGTTTCCAGTAGGTGGCAGTGCATCAGACCAGGTAACATCAACATTATCTTGTTGAAATGGGTTATTGTTACTGTTGGTAATATCTGGGTACAAGGGAACATAAGGAGGAGGTGATGTTGGGGATATTGTTAGGGGTTCCATGAGATCTCCTTACACAGGTGCATCGGGTTGGCTTTGCTTATTTTCTTTACTTTCAAGTTCATTATTAATTTTCTTGTACAACCTTGCCTGATTATACCATTTAACAAGACACTATTAACAAGATCCATTCATTTTGATAAAACAATCTCTTAAGCAATTATTGGTATCAATATCAAATGTGATATTTGCTAGAAATTAATATTTCTTACCTGACTTAAAATTTTACTAAACATTATCTTATTAAAGTTCTTCCTTATTTATTTTAACTCATATACCTGTATGGACACTCAGGGTCCGTACAGCTTCTCTTCTCCTCTTTGGTAGGAGCTGCACCCATAATATTCTTTACTTTTTTCTATTTTAAGCCCTTATTTTATACTATCAACTTATTATGAGTCGCATCACAAAGATACCTTGCCTTAGATGCATTTTCGACACCATCATAACGGGATTCCACAAATGACAAGTGACCAAGGTATATATAATATTTTGATACTGCAGCGTCTCTCACCAGCCATGGAGACTTCTCATTAACTTACACAAAGTTTTATGTCACACAGACTTCTATTTTTATATGTCACACAGACTTCTATTTTTATATGTCACACAGACTTCTATTTAAATCTTTTTTACAACTATACTTGAATTATTAAACCTAATCTATTTACTTATACCCTGTACCATCAGGTGATCAGTCTGATGGTTATATCAATAATCCAGCAAACAGTAACATAATAGTGGCAATACTAGTACCAATAACAATAATACTAAAAATACTGATACCAATAACGTTAACAATAATCATTAAATCATTAAAGAATCAAAATGAATGGTTCATAGAGAGAAACATACGGATTCAATACTTCATGCTGCTTGGTCATTTACAAATACTTCGTCTACCAGCACTACTGACAATGTTAATGTTAATGTTAATGAGCCACCAAATTGTAAAAGTAGGTAGAATCAGCCAGGAGACTTCTCTGTAAAAATAACATTTTGGTTTATTCAGTAGAGCCATTACCCGTTACTTGAGACACAGCTCAAGGGTTGAAAGGTTTTCAGACAATGACATACATCAGTTTAGTGTGACAATATATTCTGATTGAAGAAGTATATTTAGAGTAGAGCAAGTCCATATATAGTTTGAAGACCTTTCTTCCAGAAGGGGGTTTTGCAGCTGTCAGCAAGTCTCTCATGTTGTGTAAGGCTGATGCAATCCACTAAGCTGGTTAAATTCATATACAGTTAAATAATTATAGGAAACATATATTATATATTCATTATCCTTATACAAACTAACTGATTTATTCCTACTTTTACACCAGTCACAACTACTGCTCAGTGTGCACAATCATAGTGTTACCAGCTTCAGCCACTGCTTAATGTATACCATTATCCTTACAGTGTCACCAGCCTTAGCTTTTGTTCAGTGTGCAGTATTGTCACCATGGTTTCACCCAGATTAATCACCGCTCAGTGCGCTTAAACTCACAATTGTGGTACTACAATCCTAAACAGCTGTTTAGTTTGTTTAATCCATCCTCGCAGCACATCCCTGCTCCTCAGTTTGCACAACACAACACCGTAGCATCTCAGTTCACTTTACTGTTCAGTCTAAACAATCAAATCAATGCAGCATCTCTGTTCACATTGCTGCTCAGTCTAAACTATTACAGCACCCTAGTACCACTGTTTTTTACCTCTAGCCAGCAGTCACCTCTTACATTTAGGCCCGGTGGTCTCACCTTGTACTTCGTTTGTGGTTCCGGTAAATGATCAAGCCTTACATTAAAACTCCACGCTTCCTATTTGCAACTATCAACCCAAGGGTCCCACAGCTATATTCCCAAACTCCAGAGTCCCTAACACTTGCAGGTCAGAATTATTTTCTCTTTGACACAAGATGCTCTGCTTTCTCCTCCCCCAATAGTAATATTTTATTTCCATTTGATTTTATTGCTAGCAATGTCTGTCAGTCTTGTTATGGGGAGGTGTATATGTGTGATTTAATGTTACTCCTGGGCTAAACCATGTTGATTGCAGGAAAGTCATATTTCATCTGCTGCAAACAGTTGAGAGGTGATGTTTCCTATCCCAAATCTAAATAACAGTGTAAAAGTAAAGCTGGTCAGTATCTGTGCGCAGTAAACAATTCAAAAATATATCCCTGCATTCAAAGAATACAATAAACCCCTGAAATCAACATGGTTTAGACCAGGTGTAACTTTCCTCTTAATTTGGAGCTCCTTCTTAAGTCTTAATCAGGTCCAGTGTTCAGATATTAAGATAACAAAAAACTATGGTTTCAAAGTCTCAGGTCACTAAGTGCAGAAAGTATTTGTAGATTCTTTGGACTTTTTTCATGAATAATATAATATAATAATATTTTTATATAATAATATTTTATTTTAATAATAGTATATTATCCAACACCTATGATTAGTTGCAACCATTGCTTTAATAGTGCTGTCAGTCTGTTCTAAGTTTTCTGTTGCTTAACTTTTCCAGTAATACATATTCACTCTGCATCGGATCCCAAACTACATACAAACGTATGTAGGAACGTACATAGGAAAATAGGCCACTCTCCCTGCCCTCCACGTGCAGAAGGGATTTACGTAAAGAAAAAACAGGATGATGAGCGCTAATCCTGCTATACAAAGTAAAATTGAAAAACAGCAGGCTCCTGTTAAGAAAGATACAAAGTGTTTATTCACAAGCATACATATAGATAGATTAATAAAAAATTCTTACAAAGAAACAATTCCAACTTGAGACAACTTAGTGGTTGTTATTATTGAACTAAGAAACTTCAATAGAGATAATACAGTCACAGAAGTAGACAGCAGCCGAAATCTTGTAAAATAGTAAACATGTAAAGTGAAGAGTGTATATCAAACACAAAGTGCACCCATTGTTCACCCTGCCTTAAGTATTTTGCATGGAACA
Organism: Limnodynastes dumerilii; assembly: GCA_011038615.1. Lineage (NCBI taxonomy): Eukaryota > Metazoa > Chordata > Amphibia > Anura > Limnodynastidae > Limnodynastes > Limnodynastes dumerilii. The sequence continues at coordinate 54,736 of WWET01003116.1, read as the reverse complement.
CAGTCCGTGTGGAATACTAAATCGTATGTAAGGGCTTATCCATGCCTTTACTATACAATTAGCATTCCTATGCCCATCCATGATTCGTATCTTGTTTGCATGTTGTGTGGGCACGCCCCGCTTGCAGTGATTGAATTCCACATGGAATGCAGCATCGGTTAACTGCGTTCTGATGCGGAATTGCGTGTGGCAGCACGGTGGCTCACTATGTAGTACTTGTGTCTCTCAGTGCTGAAGTCATGAGTTTAATTCCTGGACTAGGCCTTATCTGTGTGGACTTTGTATGTTCTCCCTGTGTCTGCATGGGTTTCCTCAGGGTGCTCTGGTTTTCATCCCATACTCCACAAATATGCTAGTAAGTTAATTGACTGCTGTGTGTGTGTTAGATAACTAGTGTGTAGCTCCAGTGGGGCAGTGAATGTGAAAAATTCCCTGTAAAGTGCTACATGATCTGATAGTGCTATATAATAACAAGTAATAAATAAATGTCCTGTGCATGCACAGTACATGATGACAGGTGACTTACACACCTAACGTACATAAAATGCCTGTTGTTTATAGTTCTTGATCTGGCCCTTTATTATAGAAAAACAATTGAAAGCAACACTGGGAGAATGGCAAATATGAATTCAATGTTTACTCAAATTTGTAAAAAAAAAAAAATCAGTTTATAACAGATATTGTGTACTTATTAAAGCACTATATTGTACTTATTGACGCACTATAATCTTTTGAGGACACATTTCAGAAATACACTTTACATTGTATTGCTAAAATAAATATTATGAGTATTATTATTTATACAGATCTGTATAGGAAAATAGAAAGATGACGGAGCATAAACACATTTGAAGTATCTTCATATCAAATGCATTTGACTCCTCCATATAAATATATATTTTCTTAATAAAAATCTCTCTTAAATCGGGTTACTAGGTTACAACGTATTTGATTTAGTCATACACAATCATTTTGTCTATCTGCTGAGCAAGCTTGACAGATACCTAAATTGATAAAAGATTGCTTATCAAGGTCTCACCTGTATTCTGGCAGCAGTTCATGAAAACATTATTGCTCGGTACGGCTGTAAATCCAAAACACATCAGGGTGGCACAAACCAAGCTTCAAATGTAAAGGTCGGGTCATTTTGAAGCATAGAAATTTTAATGCATTCTGTCTGATCATAGGTAACCAAGATATATTTTAGCAGACAAGACACAGGTTTTTTCTATATTCTTTGTACTTTGATCTTCTTTAATATTAAAGCAGTAATGCATAATAAAACAGAAAGGGGATTTCTTTATAAAGCCATTTATATAGCCAGAACAAATGTTGATTACAGAGGATGTTCAGAAAGTCTGTAGAGGTCATGTACTAACAGCCAGATTCAGAGATTTCAGACTCTTTTGTTGGATTTCTGTGGCATATTTACACTGGGAAAATGCTAACCAATCAAAATGCACTACAGTCATTTTGGGTTCAAGAAAAATGATTCTTCTGGGCTAATTTGTGATAAGCACTACAACAGATCCTCCAACATGACCCATTCCATTAGGTATAATTTAAGCCGCTCCTGAGCTTCCAACTGTCACTCATCTTGTTTAAATGAATTAACTTATATTTAAAAAACTATTACGCACCTGACCATAGGTGGTTACCATAGTAACTGACAGTTGGAAACTGAGGAGCAGAGTATTTTGTACCTAATGGAATGGGTCATATTGGAGTTGTTTCCCTTTTTTTCCAGTTTTTCTATAGTACCCAGGGTATTTCCTTATGTCTTATTTAAATTTTCTTGCACCCTTTTACACTTTTTCTCCTTTGTGTCTTGTGGCCTAATAACTAATGGGGCTTTGGTGGCATCATCAAGGTCTTTCTATATAAGTATAACAAATTCTCCATGGTCACACCGTTCTATAGCCACATTATACCTTGTTGTGAGTTTGGGGCACTTTTGCCCTTTTCCAATATGGCCATTTATGTCTGTTATCCTCCTGAATTTGTGTTATAGGGTCCTGCCTTTGAGCATTTGTTTTTGTTTTTGTTGATCCTTTCAATTGGGGGATGGACGGGGGTGTTTTCTTTACCCTCAGGTCATGATATACTTGTGGGAGCAACTATTTAGTAGCAGCAGGTTTATTTCACTGCTCTTTGTTGATGTCTAGGGGTTCAGGGGATCGGCTTGTGCGGCGTTACCTGGTTCCCCTGTCATATGCTAATTTCTCACATATTACTACGGGTATGTGGTTTGACCACCATGGTTATTGAATACTACTTCTTGATCATTATATCGATGGCACATAGATTATGGATCTCTTACTATCGACACTATTGTTTACGCTTATAGCCATAGTTACCAACATTCCGGCTTCACATACATCACCATGGTTACACTAATTACGCCCCTACACTTCCGCTGATGTCAGCGGATGTTTATTGGTCTCCATGGCGCCGGTATTACGCGCTTGTTAATTTTCACTTCCGGTATCGCACGTCTTCACATGGGCTTATATACCCCAGTCAGAGCTGGCAGCAGGTAATGATTTACGCATTCTAGCCATTATACCCCGTGATGAAGGTGTTCATTCACCGAAACAGCTGTCGGGTGACGGCTGTGCTATGATCCTGCCTTGCTTTTTCTACAGTGCGATAAGTATCGTTGGTGACTGCATTGCCATGTTTGTTGGTTCTTTGTACCACTCATGTTTATGTTTTATGCTGCTCTCTGTGACATTGCACCATGGCTTATTTATAGGCTGATATACACTGTTAATAGTATCCATGTCCCTCTTGCTCTGTTTAATAGCTTAGCTACTCGCTGATGTTCATATGGATTATGCCTGCATGAGTTTTAGGATATTTGATACACTCTATTAATGTATACTCCATCATTGTGAGCCATTGTCAGTGACCATATACATTAGTGCAGTATTTTGTGCAGCTACCTTCTATTACTACATTACATCTCGTATCTTTTATGGTATGGATCTTGCGTATGTCAGATTTGTTGCTTTCTCCTATTTGATGTTACACTCATATTATCTATAGTTTTGATATTGAATTGGTAGTGCTGCCATCAGTAGTTTGGCTTCTTTATTTTATATATATATGTATGTATGTATGAAAACACTGTATATTTATATTGTCATTATGTCTCAGACCACCAAGTGCTAGAAACAGGGAGGTGTCTGTTCTAAGCTTCACCCCTTCCTGTCTAGTGATTAGAGGGGTTGTTAATGCAGGTGTGAAGGGGTGTTACTAGGTGATAAGGGGGCTGGGAGTGTGTTGCTAGGTGTTAGTGAGGTGGTTGATAAAAAGTGAGAGCATAAAATGAACAGGGGGAGAAGAAAAACCCTCCATTCAGCAGTGTAAGGTATCTGGCAGGTTGCCAGACTGTTTGGGAGAGATTGACAGGCAACCCAGAGTCTCTAAGGAAGGTGAGACAGACCTATGGCTGTTGCTCTATGTTACAGATACTGACAGCTTATAACAAAGATAGAAACACTGACAGAAAGTGTTCAATTCAGTTTACAATCAACCATCATTTTGTCAATCATATTATCTGTGTCAATCTATTCAATAAAAAAGTTTGATTTGGTCTCAATCTCTCTGTGTGTATGCCTTTGTCAGACTGAACCAAAAAAAATCCAGATCCTGAAGAAAAGGAAATCTAACATTTGGTGGCCGCAGTGGGATCACGAAAATAGGCACAGCGGGGAGTAAGAATTGATCATACAGGACAAAATCAATCCATACACACTACTTCTACACATAAGATGCCCACAAAAATGGATATTGAGGACAGTGAACGACTTTACCGCAGGGCCAATAAGTCTATTCTGACAGAACTTTGTAAACTTAAAAGCATTCCATGTCATGGAACAGAATTACGAGTTGACCATATAAAAAGCCTGGCTGAGTGGGTTCGAACTCACCCAGAAGATCTCCAATCGGACACTGAGGAGGAAACAAAGTGTGAGAAATCTGTTATTAACCAGTTTTCCCTGATTATAAAAGCTGATGGTATAAAGGCAACACCTGCCATTCTGCAAAACTGTCTAGAAGCTCTGGGGCATGAGGCCATAGAACATGAGTGTGCTGCAGTGTTACAAGTAATCTTGGGCATACCAATGCTAAGGTCCCAGGAGAGAAAAGTGGTGGAGAAAACAGAAGAAAAAGGTGGACCAAAACTAGGATTTCGGGATATTCCGACTTTCCATGAAGCAGAGACTCATATTGATACACATCTTCAGATATTAGAAAATTTTATGACTGTTCACAGGATCCATCAAGGAGACTAAGCCTGTTACCTTGGACCAAGTCTGACCGGAAAAGCTTTGGAAGCTTATCAATCTCTTAGTCCACAAGCTTGTCAAGACTTTGAAAAAGTGAAAAAAAGCATTGCTGGCCCGATTCCAGTTGACCCTAGAAAAATATAGACAGACATTCAGAGAGTTAAAAATAAAAGAAGATTGTTCTTACATGGAATTTAGTCACCAGCTACGACAAGCGTGTATAAAATGGATTGAGGGGAAAGAGGCATATAGTCGGGAACAGGTCTTGCAATTCATAATTTTGGAGCAACTGCTTTTGAGGATGGCACCAGAAATTCGAGAATGGGTGTCTGACCGAAATCCAGAAAATCCTGAAGAGACAGCCTGGTTAGCAAATGAATTCTTAGCAAATAGACCGGGATTGAAAGGTAGTGGCGGAGGAGAGGCCTCAACCCAGCAGAAATCTACTCGAGATCTTGTGCCAGTGTCTTATCTTGTAAGAAAGCCCTCTTCTAAAACAGGATTTTCCTGTTCTCCAAATTCTTAATGAAAATTCCAGAGTTGCCTACCTCAAGGATATGTTTCTGTTGTAATCAGGTAGGACATCTTCAGTGGGAGTGTCCAAGGTCTAGAGGACTGTTCCAAGGTGCCTGGCCTACACCTGTATCAACAGTTTATACTAAGGATGAGGATTCATCTCAAGAAAAAAAAGAGACAAATGCAACTGAAGAAATAGTCAGTATATACTGTGGATTTAATACTGGGGGAGGGGCAGGGTACTCCACATAACATGGACACTTACAACCTGTCTGGGTAGGAAATCAACAAGTAAAGGGATTAAGAGATTCTGGGGCTTCATTGACATTGGTGGAGACAAATTTGATTCCAAAGTGTTCCTTAAAGGCTCAACAGAAAGTTTGCATTTCTTCAGCAGGGGGCCATGTCCAGGATATACTGGTGGCTTGAGTACATCTTGACTGGGGAGCCTATTTTGGTTGGGTAGATGTGGGTGTCTTAGATGTCTTGCCAGCTCATGTAATTCTGGGCAATAATCTGGGAAAAGGACGAAGCACCCACTTTGTTCAAACAGTTACCCGTAGCCAGACCTTACAACAATCTAACAAGGAAAAAGATATTCCTCCTGATAATACTATTCCTCAGAGAGCAACCCCAACACCGGTGACTAAACATCTGTCCTCTGATAATCCTGGTGGGATTGTAGAAGAATTAGGGGAGGTAGATAGGGAGCAGTTCAGACAAGCCCCAGATGGACCCATCCTTAGAATCCCTGCATAAGGCAGCTGCTACAGTTAATTCAAAATCTAACAGAAACTGTAATATATGGGAAAAGGGGTTGTTATATAGGGTAACAACACTGTTGTCTCCCCATGATCCTAAGCCTCCCATTAAACAGTTAATAATACCTCGACCTTATCGAGAGCAGCTACTACCCATGACATACCAGCTGCAGGTCATTTTGGGGTGAGGAAAACATTAGCTCGTTTACTGAAAAATTTCTTTTGGCCTGGAGTGTCTCAGGATATTAAACAATATTGTGCCTCCTGTGACACTTGTCAATGTTTAGGTGGGATCCCAAAAAAAGTTGCTCTATACCCATTACCCGAGATCCAAGATCCATTCCAACGTGTAGCAGTAGATCTGGTACACTTAAAATTCCCAGTAAATCAGGGAAAAAAAATATTAACTTTGGTGGATTTTGCTACACGTTACCCTGAGGCTGTTGCATTATCATCAATTAATGCTGAACATGTGGCACAGGCGCTAGTAGATATTTTTAGCCGGGTTGGGTACTCACAGGAAATTCTCACGGATCAAGGAGCTCAGGGATCTAATGCAAATTTTATGGGAGAAATTGGGAATTCATACTACTCCATACCACACTCAAACAAACAGTTTATGTGAAAGGTTTAATGGCACTCTTAAGAATTTACTATGAGCTTACGTTCAGGCAGAGGGACGGGACTGGGAAAAAGCATTACCCCAGCTCCTGTTTGCAAACCGGGAGCTACCTCAAGAATCTGCAGGCTTCTCCCCTTTTGAATTACTATATGGGAAGAAGGTTAGAGGTCCATTAGATTTAGTGAGGGAAAGCTGGGAGGGGACCTTTTCAATGGCAGAACAGCCTATAATTCAGTATGTCCACCAGTTACAAAACCGTATGAAGGGAATAAGGAATTTGGCTCAAAATCATCTTAGAGATGCCCAACAAAAACAAAAAGAGTGGTATGATCTAGGTACCCAAGAAAGGGAACTGACTAGTGGGCAGAAGGTCATGGTGCTCATATCTGTCAAAAAGCATAAGTTAAAGGCCTTGGTCCGAACCCTACACTGTCTTAAGACGCCAGGGCCTTGCCAACTACATAGTGGCATTAGATACAGAAAAGAATCATGTCCGAACATTTCATATAAATCGTTTAAAAGGTTATATAGAACGTCAGGTTTCAGCAATGGTGGTGTACTGTCCTCTAATGGAAAAGCTATTCTTCCTGATTTATTAACAGTGGCAAAACAGGAGAAATTGGGGAACAATTGAATCCCACACAGTGTCAACAAATGCATGCTATACTGCTAGCTACAAAGGACTCCTTCATGTGTTTGCATGAAAGAACCCATCTGGCCACTCATCATGTTGACACGGGTGACGCCAAACCCTTGAGACAAGTAGCATACCGAATTACCCCACCAGTAGCTTAGCAAATCAGAGCAGAATTTAGTGATATGCTGGCCCTGGGAGAAATTAAACCCTATTCAGATTAAGAGGAAAAGTCATGAAATGGTTAAAAATACTAAAGAGCCACAGTAAACTCTGCCATTATGCCGTAAATGTTCAATCTGCAAGCACTATCCAATTCCAAAGTTAGAATAATGGGGACCAATTGTCCCTACAACCAGATGACAAAAAATATATAGATTCTAATAATATTGCCCCTAAGGCTAATTGTTCATTGTGTCTAATGTATTCACTAGAATGTTGTAAAAGGATATTCTGGTGATTGATGTTCTTAGTAATGACCACAAAGTATTTCTTATATGTGAATAAATGTTCTTCCCCACTGAGGTAGATGATATATTCTATCAGTCCTGAGTATAGTGGACTAATATATATTTAATAAATTGCCCCAAACCCTATATAGGATACTCAATAGGTTAAACAGACAACAAAAGTAATTAGCAACTGAGTTGCCCTGAATTATCCATACACACTCGCCCTTAATGAAATATATCTATATTGCCAGAAAACCATTATTTAATTGGCCCATTTGTATCTCTTAATATAAATTATGAGGCAAATATCTCCAGCCTGAATGAGTGTCTTAAGAGCTGGTTAAAGCCTAAATGGTTAAATTGTGAGGCAAATAACTCCAGCCTGAATGAGTGTCTTGAGAGCTGGTTAAAGCTTAAATGGTTAAATAAGGGTATGTCTGTTTTGCAACAATGTTGCTAGATACGTTCACACCGCAAGCAGATTGAAGCTATGTTTTATCACATTGACACATAAACATGCGTCTTTACGAATCCAAGGCAGGTATGCTGCCGTATATCAATGCAGATGGCCACTATTGAGGAGTGCTTGCAGATATCTAAAAATATTATAAATAAGGCAGGTCTGTAGGCGCTAAAGAGGAGAGAGGGCTCGTGCACAGCCTCCCTCCCGTCCCGACGCGCGTTTCGCCGGATGCTTAATCATGGGACATCATGGGAAATTAAACCCTCCAAGAGTCCATGGGCAGCCGGAGTAGTACTGGTTCCTAAAAAAGATGGAACAACCAGATTTTGTGTAGATTACCGGCAGTTAAAAGCGGTAACTGTAACAGATGCATACCCCATGCCAAGAATAGATGAATTATTGGACAAAATAGCAGGCACTCTCTATAGCCCGGATCCAGAACTACGGCTGTCTTCCACAGACGGCCGTTATTTGCTGAAAGATAGCTACTGCGCATGCGTAGTAGCTATTGTACGTAATCAATGTCTTAAAGACCGCATATACGCAATCTACGTATCAAAACATCATATGTCATATGGGCATGACAAGTCCTGCAACAATGTTCCTGCCAGTTCTCAACCCTATGGGTCTCTAGTTTCCAGGCTTGGCAGCTCACTGCCAGTGAGTGTCTGAAACTTTGTGTTCACCACAGCAATGCTCAATAGGGAAGCAGCAGACGCCAACCACAGTCCATGGGAAACACAGGGAGACACAGAGTGCAGCATTGGGAGGCCACTACTGGGCCAGTAGTCTCATTAGCCCCATTGTTAATCCAACCCTGTAGTCCTTGGGTGTCAAAAGTTGGCAAATGGGAGCAAACATACTGATGTTTGGTCTTGACCCCAAAAAATTTGTGTCATTACTAATGCCAAATAAAAAAAACACTTGATTTCTTTTTCCTTAATAAATTTACATTGCTTTGTGTTAAATGACACACTCAGAGTACATCTTCTATTTTGACATATGTCCTTAATTTAGTGCAAATTCAATGGACATATAATAATTAATAGTTTAATTATGTCAAATGTCTATTATACAACAAATGTATAACATTTATATATTAAAGTTGATTACATCTAATTTACAATTCCACCATGTGAAATATTTACCTAATTTACATATGTCAGGAAAATTGCTCCTGTCATGTTGTAACCAAAGCCCACATTATTACAGATTTGTTTATAGAAGAATAATAAATTCCATCATTGCTAATGTATAATAACTATGCAGAATGGTATTCCACAAACATAGCAGCAGAATATGGGATTGTTTTACCAGAACTCTAAGGGCCAAATTTACTAAGTTGTGGTTTTGGAAAAGTAGAGATGTTGCCCATAGCAACCAATCAGATTTAAGCTGACATTCTCTAGTATGTAAAAAGAAAGTGAGAGCTAGAATCTGAATGGTTGCTGTATGCAACGTCTCCACAAACCCGCAGCCTAGTAAATCTGGCCCTAAACCTTTGTGAATGACTTGTTGGATTTGTGCATAACGTTACATACATATAAATCATTATATAGCAAAACATAAAAAGAAAAAATACCAACAGCAAAAAGCAGGAAAGTATATTTATAGGAAACTGGTCCAATATTCAGGGTATAAAACAATTCTAAATAGCAAACATAGAAACATAGAAAGTGACGGCAGGTAAGAGCCACATGGCCCATTCAGTCTGCCCAATTGTTTATTTAAAACTATAATGACCCTGGATTCCATTTTACACTTAGTTTAGTTTGAGATTTAGGATATCCTTATATTTATCCCAAGCATGTTCTACTGTGTTATCCTCTACCCCCTCATATGGGAGGTTATTCCACTTATCAACAACCTTTTCAGTGAAGTGCTTTTTCTGCACATTTCCTCTGAACCTGCCACAGGGATGTTCACTGACCCCTGTGTTTTGGTGGGTATGGGTCGCTGAAGAGAATGTCCCTTTTTCGATTTTCAGCTTGAGGAAGGGACCCTTGTTCAGACCTGAAATGTGTCGCCAGGGCTATAATTAGGGGTGTGCGATAGTTGCGGCCGTCAAGGGGGCAAAGCTTAAGGGGAGCACCGGTAAGTTAATATTTAAGATTAAATTGGCTTGGAATTCAGGGTCAAGGGGCACCATTTTTCCTTTTTGCCCCTGGCGCTAAAATGTTTAGTTATGGCTCTGCACCTCGCTAGTATCCTCCTCTGACTTTAGTCCTGACATAATTGCCATGCCGAGACTCCTGCCTGCCTTCTTCCATCCAGCTGCCAGGATAGCTGCTACTTTGCAGGGTAGTGCAATACTCCATCTGCGACTGGAGTCTCCCTTGTGCTTGTCACACCTTCCATTCCCATATTCAGATTCCCTTTTTTATTCTGATTGTGTGTGATTCCCATTTTATGAGTTGCATTATTTTTATATCTATATGTATATATTTATCAATAAATTCATTTTTAATTAACCTCTAACTCTTTTTCATTTTCCTTGAGGAACCTTGTAATGGAAAGTGGGAGACTATCAGGGATGGAAGATCTCTGTTGAAAGGGACTGCTCTATTTTGGACTATTTTTTGGATGATTATTATTTATGAACTGGGATAAAACCCACTGACCCTCATTAATTATTGGACTCTTTGGGGCTGATTCAGAGATGCGATTGCGAAAAGATCGCAAATATACGCACCTTAGCTAAGATCTTAGCAGGTTACAGCCCACTGCATAAATAGTCACTCCCCTTGCAAACAGCGGTGGATCTTAAACTTAGACCACCATTGACTAGCCCTAACTCTGCGCTGTCATTTGGGATCTTAAGTGACGTGGTAGCGTTCATTTAAGATCCTAAGTGTCAGCCCGCGCTCACTTTCCCTCATTTCCCTGCCTCACCCCTCCCATTTCCATGCAAATCCTTAAGATCTTAAAGATTCGCAGCACTTAAGATCTTAAGTGCTTGCGTGCGATTCAAACTTACGCTCTTAGCGAATTTCCGCTCCTAACCGCTACGTAGACGGCGTTGCACTATTACCACGCATGCGCAGTAATGCGAATTTTCTAAGATCATAAATATACGCTCCTAAGTGCCGTGGAAATCGTATCTCTGAATCAGGCCCTTTATTTTTATTGAAGATATTATTTGTCTATAGAAACATAGAAACATAGAAAGTGATGGCAGATAAGAGCCACATGACACATCTAGTCTGCCCAGTTGTTTATTTAAAACTATACTGACCCTAGACTCTATTTACCTTCAATTTAGTTTGAGATCTAGGATATCATTATATTTATCCCAAGCATGTTTAAACTGTTCTAATGTGTTAGCCTGAACCAGCTCAGATAGTAGGCTATTCCACTTATCTATCACCCTTTCAGTGAAGTATTTTTTCTACACATTTCCTACCACCTTCCAGTTTAAATGCATGATCCCATGTTCTATTACACCTCTTCCTTAGAAAAATGCCACCCTCCTCTAGCCGGTCACAACCCTTGATATATTTGAAAGTTGCTATCATATCCCCCCTCTCCCTTCTATGCTCAAAGCTATACATGTTTAGTTCCTCTATCCTTTCTTGGTATGTTTTGTGACACAGGCCATGTATAATTTTAGTTGCTCTTCTTTGCACAGTCTCTAATGTATTTATGTCTTTCTGGATATATGGCCTCCAGAAATTAACACAGTATTCTAGGTGAGATCGTACCAACGATCTATAAAGGGGCATCACTACTTCTCTCTTTCTGCTACTAATTCTTGCCTTTCTCATTGCTTTGTTACATTGCTTAGCTACCTTTAAGTCATTAACTCCTAGATTATATTGAGCTTTTGGGTTTTTGTGCCCCAAGTGCATAATTTTGCATTTTTTGGCATTAAACTGCAGTTGCCACACTCTTGACCATTCCTCCAGTCTACCTAGATCATTCCTCATTTTCTGTGCCCCTCCTGGCATGTCTAACCTGTTACATATCTTTGTGTCATTTGTAAAAAGGCATATTTTCCCCTCGATACCACAGGCAATATTAGCTATAAAGATATTAAATAGCACTAGTCCAAGTACAGAACCCTGGGGTATCCTGTAACCAAGATTGTATCCATGCAACTATCTTCAAGTCCAATCACAAAGTTTCCAGCTTCTTTAACAGTCTGCGATGTGGCATAGCGTCAAAAGCTTTACTAAAATCTAGATATACTATGTCTACAGCTCCCACCTAATATTTTACTGACCAAGTCAAAAAATTAAATAAGATTTGTTTGACATAGAAACATAGAAAGTGACGGCAGATAAGAGCCACATGGCCCATCTAGTCTGCCAATTTGGTTATTCAAAACTATACTGACCCTAGACCCTATTTACCCTCAATTTAGTTTACAATTTAGGATATCCTTATATTTATCCCAAGCATGTTTAAACAGTTCTACTGTATTGGCCTCAATCACCTCAGATGGGAGGCTATTCCACTTATCTATCACCCTTTCAGTGAAGTAATTTTTCCACACATTTCCTTTGAATCTATCACCCTTTAGTTTATATTCATGCCCTCATGTTCTATTACACCTTTTGTTTTGATGCTACCATCCTCTAGCCGGTCACAACCCTTGATGTATTTGAAAGCTGCTATCATGTCCTACCTAGATCATCCCTCATTTTCTGTACACCACCTGGCATGTCTACCCTGTTACAAATCTTGGTGTCATCTGCATATTTTCCCCTCAATACCACAGGCAATATCACCTATAAAGATATTAAATAGCAATGGTCCAAGTACAGAACCCTGGGGTACTCCACTGGTTACCTTACCATCCCCAGAAGAGATTCCATTTACTACAACCCTCTGTATCCATGCAACTATCTTTAATTGTATAGATTGTATCCATGCAACTAGCTTTAAGTCCAACCCTAAAGTTTCCAGCTTATTTAACAGTCTTCGATGTGGCACAGTGTCAAAAGCCTTGCTAAAATCTAGATACGCTATGTCTACAGCTCCCCCTTTATCTAATACTTTACTGACCCAGTCAAAAAATTCAATAAGATTTGTTTGACATGATCTTCCCCCAGTGAATCCATGCTGCTTGGGATCCTGTAAGTTACTGGATTTAAGTTACTGTACAATGTATTCCTTTAACAGTGTTTCCATCAATCTCCCTACTACTGATGTTAGACTCACTGGTCGGTAGTTTATCGCTTCTTCCTTACTTCCACTTTTATGCAGAGGGACTACATTTGCTATTTTCCAGTCCTCTGGAATCACCCCACTAATTAGTGACTGGTTGAATAATTTAGTTAATGGTTTTGCCAACACCTCTCTAAGCTCTTTTTAGTATCCTAGGATGTATCCCACCTGACCCCATTGATTTGTCCACTTTCAGCTTTGAAAGTTCTTTTAATACCTGCTCCTCAGTGAAAGTAGTAGTAATTGCCTCATTTGTATTAATAATCTTACCATTTAAAAGTGGTCCCTCTCTTTCTTTTGTGAAAATTGAACAGAAATACTTGTTAAGATGATCTGCCACAGCCCTTCCACCCTCAATACTTTCAGTTTTGAGCCTTACTATACCCTCTAGTTTTTCACCTTTCATTTATTTACCAAAAAAGCTTTTATCCCCTTTTCGTACTAAGTTGGCCAGTTTTTCTTTAGTTTGTGCTTTTTGCTGCCCTGTTGACCTTTTTAGCCTCCTTCTGCTATGCAAAATACTGCTCCCTGTTATCATTATTTTGAGTTTGCTTATAATTCCGAAAGGCCATCTTTTTTTTAACTATACTTGCTACCTCTTTTGTAAACCACATTGGCTTTCTTTTTCTGGGGTTTTTCCTAACCTTTCTTATACAAAGGTCTGTTGTTGTTAATAATGCATTTTTTAAATGTACCCACTGCTCCTTTACTCCTTTCATGTGCTTCACCTCTGCCAAAGAATCACTAACACATCAGGTAGATTAAAATTTCCCATGATTATTACTTCCTTTTTAACGCCATTTTAGAAATGTCTTGCAATAGAACATTGGGGTAGATCCTGAACTACGTGTGCGTGCGTATTTTAGCGGTGCGTATTTTCGTACACGTAAGGTCAATACACTCCCCACGGCACACCCCTTGCACTGACGTATTTTCACAAATTACGCGACCCAAACCCTACCTTAACTTTTCCTAACGTAACAGAATACGTCCGCTCACGGGCGTACAGACTACGCGAACGTACGCAGCTTAGCACGCCCATACTGTACACTTTAAATACCACCCCCCGCCTACTTCACGTAAAACACACGTATTGTTGACTAACGTAAATTTGGCACGCCCACACGTAAGTATTTACGTTAACAATACGTGAAATCTCTATACGTTTGAAAATACGCTACGTGAATGTGCGTATTTTCTGCGGTGCGCATGCGCAGTGCATACAAATCTGAAAATTTACGTGTCCGCCACACGTAAATTGGCGGAAATGCGTAGTTCAGGATCTGCCCCATTGTCTGTTTCATCATCTTGTCCTGGTGGCCTATATATCATTCCAGTACGAAGAATAACCCCCTGTTTTTCTATGGTTACCCAAAGTGCCTCAGTTTTTTCTCCAATACTCCCTATTAAAGTTGAAGTTAACCCTTCCTTCACATACATTAATACACCTCCAATTTTTCCTACTCTGTCCTTCCTAAATGAATTATATATATTGATTTTCATTGCACCATGAGTTTGTGATTCCCACAATATCCAGATTACCCCTTACCATTATTGCAATTAGTTTAGGGATTTTGGACCGTATTCAGACTTCTGTCTGCGATCGGGCTTCAAATATACGCAAATAAGTGTCAAGTCGGAGCAGGTTACACCCACCAGAAAAAACAGTCACTCCACCCGCAACCTCCGGCTGGACCTAAACTTCCACCTGCATTGACTTGCCCTATCTGGCCGCACTCACTTCTGGCCTTATGTGTATTAGTTGCGTATATTACCGGCCCTAACTCTGTTAGCGCGCCAACTTTCCCTCATCTAAATGTCTCCCCCGCCCATTTCTATGCAAATCCTTAGGTCTGTATATTTCCGCCGCACTTAGGGTCGCATTAGTCTCCGCCTGATTCACAAGTCCGTCCCTTAGCCATTTCCGACCTTAACTTCAACGTAGACGGCATATCACTATTACTACACATGCGCAGTTGATGCAAAATCGATCCGATCCTAAAAATACGCACATAACCTTCGTTAGAAACGGATCTCTGAATACGGCCCTTTATTTCCTAAGTCCTTGCATTTGCAAACATTGCTTTGAGAGGTTGCAATATGAATCTCCTGTTCTTCTGTTTATTATTATTGCTAGATATGTTTATATTGTCTTTTCTGTTTTCCTTTCCCTTAGTTGCTGCGGCTATGCTATCTGTCATTATTGACTGGCCACACAACGCTTCTTGGTTGGGGGAGCAGCTATTTTCATTATTTGCATCACTGCCCCCCTTTCCTAGTTTAAATGGTTTCTAACAAAACATTCAAACTGCTCACTCAGAATATCTGATACCACAGATGATGGGTGCAAGCCATCCCTTCTATACAGGTTTCTGTTTTGCCAGATGGCATGGCTAAGTTTTTTGAACACAAATCCTTCCTCATGACACCACTTCCAAAGCAACAGATTGAAGTCACTAATATGCATCATTCTACCTTCTTGAGATCTGTGTACAGGCATCACTTCAGAAAAAGTAAAAGTATTTGCAACCTGCTTAACATTTCCAACTTTCTAAATGTATCTATAACAGCCACAACTCCAGCATTGGCCAAGTCATTTGTCCCAAGGTGGATAATGACATCAACCTCCCTTTCCTTGCTCGCTGTCTTTATAATATTTAAAATGCGCTTTTTATCCTGTGGAGCTGTAGCTCCCGGCAAGAACTTCACCTAATTCCTAATTTCAGAATCTCTATCCAGATGGATACCCCTAACCATAGAATCCCCCACAAGAAGTGCAGTCCTTCTCAGGGATTCACTATTCCTGCCATCAGGTGCCCTCAACACCTCATGTTCTACATTATCTATATTATATTTCCTATTTTATTCAGTTTATTTTTTATTTTATTATTTTTGGTATTTATTTTCTATTTTCTCATTTACATATTTTTTTTAGAAGTGTAGGATTATCATTCATTGGTTTTCCCTATTACTTCATCCATCCTCTACACATATGTTATTGAATTAAAGATTTGGGGCCTGATTCAAGGGCCTGATTCAGAGGCTGAAAATAAGAACTTGAAGTTACACCTGGGCTAAACCATGTTGATTTCAGGAGAGTCAAATTTCATTTGTTGCAACAGTATTATAGTTAAAAGGAGATGTTTCCCAGCTCAAGTCTAATTAGCAGTTTAAAAGGGAAGCTGATCAGGTATCTGTGTGCAATAAGTAAAAGCAAAGCATTCTCCCTGCATGCATAGAATAAAATTAACTTGACTCCCCCTGAAATCAACATGGTTTTGACCAGGTGTAACTTTAAGTTCTTATTTTCAGCCTCTGAATCAGGCCCTTGGTGTATATTTTACTATTTCAGTACCATTATACTGTATACATTTTTGTAACTAAACCTTTTACAGCGCTTTTTTCCCCTCTCCTATATTTGTTGATGAGTACAGCATAACTTTAAGACAACCTTCCCTGCAGCCTAAACTTAAGACTCTCCTCCCTGCAGCCTACCCCTAAGACTTCCTGTAGACCCCCCCCCATAATAGTCACCTGTCTGGTGTGACAGGTCTGCGGTTGTGTAATGGGTCTGCGGGGGCTTTTTCAAATTAGCGCTATTTTCAAAACATAGAAAGCTGAAAATTAGCTTTCAGCTGTCTCTATTTCGGAAACAGCATTTTCTTTACACTCCATCCCCACTGGAGGATGGGCAGCTTAGGTATTGCAAAGCAAGTTCATACACGGGTCTTCAAATTGCCTTTTTTCCATCCCAGTATGTAAAGAGACTTTCTGATATTTCTATTTGTACGCTGTCTTAAAATAATACTCCATTATCCTTTGGATGTTGCTAGTAGGATCAGATGGAGTCACGGTAGAGGTGTCACAAATTTTGGGCAATTCTTTTAGACCAGACCAGACCAGTCAAATTTTGTGCTGACTCATTTGCATCACCACTGGGTCTCTTGGGAAAGCTAAGTTTTTCTAGCAGCAATTGAATGAGAAACGGAAGGAGGAAATGTTGTCGTGTCATGAACCACTTGAGCTGTCAACTTGCTCACCAGGGTCCATATTCACACATAAGAAGCAAATGCTTCTTAGGTGTGTATCCTTAGTAAAGGACCAAAGGACCTACTATGCATGCGTAGTAGGTCCTTTATGCAATCTACATACTAGTTCTGTACGTAGATTGCCTCTATCCAGTCCAAGTATTTTAAGTAGAAAGAGGCAGCGAAATGCCAAGTTGGGGAGGGATTAGGAAAAAGTGGGTGGGGGGAGCGTTTTAGATTAGACAGGGAGGATGGGGTGGAGGTGGGGAGAGGCACAGATAGTTAAGGTATAGGGGCAGGACGGGTGAGTTAGGTGCGGATCTGTCCGCACCTAGCACACCCGGATCTGTGAATATGGTCCCAGGTGCTCATTGCATCTCTTTAGATCTGGGTTAGTTTGAAAGAAAGAGAAGACATAGCTCTTTAGCCTAGGATCAAGCACAGTTGCCAAAATGTAGTGATCTCATTTCAAGATGATGACAACTCTTTGATCTTGGTGAAGCGACTAAAGTACTTGCTCTACAAGTCCAACATACTTAGCGGAATTGCTTTGTTTCGTCTACTCCTTCAATTTCTCAAGCTGCTTTTCCAAAAGTCTAATTAGGGGAATCACTTGACTCAAACTAGCAGTGTCTGAACTCACTTCACAGGTGAGTACTTTGAATGTTTTCAGCACCTTGCGCAACACAGAAAGTAGCCTCCACAGTGCTGGACTAAAGTACGTTCCCCCTCCTCCCCAATGTCATGGGTTGTTAAGTAAGTGTAGATGGCTTTTTGCTGTTCCTCTATACTCTGAAGCATATAAAGGGTGGAATTCCACCTTGTTACCACCTCTTGCTTCAGTTGCTGGCAGGGCAAATTCAATTCTTCTTGCAGCAGCTGCAATCTCCTACATGCTGTTGCTGAATGCCGAAAATGCCCAGAAATTTTTTGGCCCACAGACAGCATCTCCTGTACTTCCCTGTCCTTTTTTAAAAGTTCTGTACCACCAAATTGATTGCATGAGCAAAACAGGGAATGTGATTACATTTACCCCGCTCTAATGCTCTCGCAATATTGGTGGCTTTATCAGAAATCACGAATCCTGAGAAGAGTCCAAGTGGCATAAGCCATGTTGCAATGACATCCCTTAGTTTTTGTTGTCAGCAGTATGCCTCTTAGTGAAGCCAGTGATACATAGAGTAGCTTGCCTTTGAAAGATCTGGTAGTGTTTGTTAGATGCTGCTGCTGTTCCTGCTGCCAAAGGCGATTTACCCACCCAGTGGGCTATCACAATCATATGATCTTTGGTTTGACTAGTTCCGCTTGTCCACATATCTGTGGTTAAGAGTACAGTATGTAGAAAGGCATTTTGTAGCCCAATAATTAAGTTTTTTTTTAACCTCCTGGTACAGGTGAGAAATTACTTGTCTAGTAAAACGGTGTCAAGATGGAATTTGGTGGACACAGGACCACAATTAACTGTTTAAACCTGCTGATTTAATGGTGGATATTGTACACAGATATAATACTAGCATAATTGCCATAGCGTGTGATCCGCTGTGCTACTGGGTGACAGCTCTCATACTTGCTTTCGCTTGCAAAGGAATATTTAACAGCCATTCGTTTGAAATTACTAGTAGTCTACTTCCTGGTCTGCTTCTGGGATGAAGATCCATCCCCATCAGCAGCAGCAGTGGGCCTATTGCTCAAGGATTCTTCTGAGGAATCCTGGATAGGGGAGTAGTCATCCAGCCTTAGCAACTTGGATACAGGACTAACTTCGATTACTAATGAGGATATTGATGATGAAGGTGTTGGTGGTGTAGATTGCAGGTGCTGGGATCTAGCTGAGAGAAGCGAGCTAGCTGATGCAGGACTGCTTGTTGTTGTTTTTTTTAGCATAAGTTTCTGATTTTCCCAAAAGCTTGTCGTGAACTCGCTTCAAATGTTGTAACATGGATGAGGTCCCTAGATGGCTAAGGTCCCTACCTCTACTGACTGTGGCTTACAAATGCTACAAATGGATAGACAACAGTTGTCAGAATTAGGGTAAAAATAGCATAAGAGTAGATTTTTTGGTTTTATGTCCAGACATAACAATATCCTTCTTCTCTTCACTGGCAAGAACTGCTTCCACTGGGGCATGACTTGCACAAACCAAATCCTCATCATCAATATCCTCATAAGTACCATCAGCTACAAATATGCCCCTCCTGTTCACAATCCAAAGTGGCATCCTCAATTTCTATGTCACCAGCTATACTTGTGCTGCTCATGCACACATTGCAGAAATGGTGAAAGGAGGCTTCTTTGTTACATACTGCAGAGGTAAACAAAGCAGCATGTGAAGTTTCCCTGTCTGGGGTATATTTACTAAAGTCACTTTTTGCAAGCGATTTCAAATCGATCTGTCTCGCCGCAATTTTCCTGGGATTTTTAAGTTAAAATCACGGTATTCACTAACCGACTATTTTTACCCACGATTTTCAAGCACTGTCGATTTGCATCGACTTTTTCAAGGGGTAAATCCCTGTGTTTCTCTGTAGAAAGGCACAGCGATTTCCCTTTGAAAAATCACCGTTGCTTTATGTTAAAAATGTTTTGGTTAAAAATCACGAGCAGCATGTTTTGAATGCTTAGCTGTGCTGTTAGAACTACAAGGCTTGGCATTGCTGAGCCTTGTAGTAATATCAGCATCAGCATGTTAAGCCTTCTAAGCATGCTGCGCTGTAGCTGATGAAAAGAAAAAACTGTCAAAAAAACATACACAATATATATTTACACATATGTCATACGAAAATACACATTTACAAACCATAATATTGCCCCCTACCATCTAAAATGAATACAGTTGGCAACACTATGTTTTAATAAACTTCTATTAAACTAAAGTGTGTTGTATAAGGTAAAAAAAAATATTTATGACTCGCCGTTTAGCTGTCATCATTCTTGGGACAAGTTGCTTGTAGTTTCTTCTTTCTTTGCAGTTAATCTTCTCCAGTTGCTTGAAGCATCTTGTCCGCTTGCTTGAAGATGATGTTCCGGTCCTTCCTTCTGTTCTTCGGCCTCTTCTGGCACTTGCCCTGATGACAGGCTTCGTCCTCTTCATGGGCGCCACTACTAATGACCATTCAGTCAGTTGAGGACACCCTTTTATAGAAATTATGACGTCATTTACATTAGTGGGCTCTAGTGTTTATGTCGTCATAATTTGAATAAAAGGGTGCCCTCTAGTGTCTGAATGGTCATTAGTAGCGGCACCCATAAAGAGAAATGTCTTCGGGGCATGTGCCAGAAGAGGCCGGAGATCTGAAGAAAGGACCGGAACATCATCTTCAAGTAAGCGGACAAGATTCTTCAAGCAACTGGAGAAGATTAACTGCAAATAAAGAAGAAACTACAAGCAACTCATCCCACGAATTATGACAGCTAAACATTGAGTCAGAAATATTATTTTTTTACTTTATGCAACAAACTTTAGTTTAACAGAATAAATAAGAGATATAGCCTGGGACCTGTACTTATTTATATGTCTGATCTGAATTGATATATTTTGCATTTGCTGGAATTTATTTGTCTGAATAAAGAGAATCATATGAGGTGAAACCACAAGCTAACCTTTCCTTGTTTATTTTTAGTTAAACAGAAGATTATTAAAACTACTTTTAGATGGGAGGGGGCAATATTATAGTTTGTAAATGTGTATTTTCATATGAAGTGTGTAAATGTATATTGTGTATGTTAACTGTGTGAATCGTGCGGCATAAGTAGCTTGCTACTCATGCTGACAGCTTTGGTCCCAGTTAGGTGCCGATCATTCCCCTCTGCTGAGTGCTGTTTGGTTTTGCCATCTCGCACTGTTTGTACCTTACAGAATTCCATTTGCTTCTCTCCTGTATGTGTGCACGTTGTGTTTACCATCTCACAGCGTGTCGAAGTCCACATGCCAGGCTTCATCTGTTGTGTTCACTCGGTGTTACCATCTCTCCTTGTGTCTCTACCCTGTGGTGAGTCTATCTCCAGTATCTGTTGCTACCACTATGTTCCATCTATCAGTGTGAGCTCTGTGAGTGTGAGTCAGCCCATCGGACTTTGCTCTCCTGTATAGCAGTGCGCTGTTTATCATCTCCAGCTTGCCCCACTTGTTCCCTCCTGGGACCTGTTATTCTTTTGTGTGTGTCATTTGTCAGTTAGGTCAGGTCCCCTCTTGAGGGCCTTGTTTGTTATCTGTACCACCTCTGTGTTTACCTGCAAATCTCTGGTACCTCTCACTGTTTCCTGTATTATATCTGTTTAAAGTGTGTGAGTTTCAGCCAGTACTCTTGTGTGCATAGGTTCCAGTCTGCCTTCTGTAAGCAAGGGTTCCTTCCTTCTGTATTGTGTATGATGGTTTCAGGTTTTGTATCGGTTCCAGTTCATCAGCTTACACTGAGGGTTTCCCTTTGTAGGCTATCACTGGGGTCCGCGGCCTATCAGGTGCCAGCAGCCAAGACTAACCCCACTATCAGGAGCTCTAGTGAATATCTGACCCTGGTTAAGACTCTGTGCCCCAGTGAGAACAATTCCTGGCAGACTGTAACATTCTTGATGAGTACAGCATGTGTAGCATGGCATGTTGGCAACTATGTTTTTCTTCAGTAAACTTTCCAGTTATTAGAGGTGTTTTCTTGTTGTAGAATCTAAAAGCTTGTTTTTTGGAATTTGTTTTCCTGACTTAAACCCACTATGCCCTTGAGCATAGGCTTCAGTAGAAGTCATTGAAGTACTAGTATCATCATGACTGCTGACAGCAGCTTGTTGTTGCTCCAGCTCTTCTGTCGAATGGTCCTGATCCATATCGATAAACAAACAATATATCCAAAAAAATGAATTTTTTATTTAACTTTTGCAGCAAATGACAAGTAGTAGACACTAGCAGACACTGCGAGTCAGTGATTTTTGTAAACAACACAGTCAGATATACAAAGCACACAATTTAAATAGAACGAATAGAAAAAAATGCTTTTTCAGCAAATGACAAGAGTAGACAGTAAACACTGCGAGAAAGAGATTTTTCTGAATAACGCAGTCAGATATACATACTAGGAAGGTGCGCAAAATTAAATTGAATAGAAAAAAATATTTGTTATCAGCAACTTGACAATAGACAGCACATGCTGCGCGCCAGTAATTCTTCTGAACTACGCAGTCAGATATACACACTAGAACATTGCGCAATTTATATTGAATAGAAAAAAAGGCTTTTTTTCAGCAAATGACAACAGACAGCACATACACTGTGCCTCAGGACTTTTTGTGAAAAGCATAGTCAGATATACACACTAGAACATTGCGCAATTTATACTGAATAGAAAAAAATGCTCTTTTTAGCAAATTATATAAATTAAGTAGTACACACCAGCCAGGATATAAATAAACTTTTTGAGGGTGGATGGAGAGAGTGACAAGTTAAATTATGCCACTGAGACATACATTTGATTACATCTTCGTCCAGTTTGAGAAATAAATTATATAACTCTGTCCACTGAGATTTAACATTTACTATGCCACTGAGACATAAATGATATAAACTCTTGCATAACTCTGCCCAGTGATAGTTTACATGTAATATGCCACTGCTGAGGCATACAAATGCTGTTTTTTTGACATGTGGCCATTAATGAATTGTGTGATTATTCACTTATGTTTCTCTCTTCCCTTCATATGTCATATCAATTGAGGATTTATGGAGGAACAACGTTATATGTGACTCAACTCATATGGACCTTTCTTTAAACACACCAGCGACAATTAAATATTTATAACTTTTCAAGTGACACAATTAATTAATTAACAGCTCTGCTACAGACAAAATTTTATAATACAAATACCCTCTTAGGGTGTCAGGATTGAAATGGCGCTGGATCTCCTGGTACCACCTCTTTAATCAAGGGCAAAACCCTGTGAGATCCAAGGATGCGATGATGATGCTTTGCATCATCATCACGTCCGCTGTAGTGGGATAGTTCCGAGCCAGTGTTCGGATTGGGTAAGCTCGGGTGGGCTTGTTTTAAAAAAAACCAAGGCTGGACATCTCTAGTTTACATGCATGAACTTCTGTTCTATTACACCTCTTCATTTGAAAAAAGCCACCCTCCTCTAGCTGATAATGCCCCTTGATATATTTGAAAGCTGCTTTCATATCTCCCTTTTCCCTTCTCTTCTCTAGGCTATAAATGTTTAGTTCCTCTAGCCTTTCTTGGTATGATTTGTGACACAGGCCATGGACCATTTTAGTTGCTCTTCTTTGCACAGTCTCTATGTATTTATGTATGGCCTCCCCTTCTACCAATACATTTTATGAGCGACTAATTTAATACATTTTAGCATTTTATCAATTTTTTGTACGTTTTTTGTGCCTCTCCAATGAAGACGGGGAATCATGTATGACCAAAGGACATGGAGCTGCGGGAATTTAGTTTGCAAATTCCCCATCTCCTGTTTCATCGCTCTTTCAAGTTCTCAAATGGATTTTGTAACCAATTACCCCCCAACTGAATTATAACTGCCTCGGGACGGGGCAAGATTAAGAAGGTGAGGCAGCAACTCTCATCTAAGGCCCCTAAATCCAAGCCATATGATATCCCACCCCGATGGTGGTGATGGAGCGCCCCTCCCCTCTACAAGTCTGCCTACCCAAAACACAATGAGTGACCGACGATCCACACTCTACATCGACCCACAGAACGATCTGAAAGAAAAAGTGAAATCGCCTTGATTGGGCCATTACCAACCATAACTTATACTTACTTAGCTACTTAGCTTTACTTAACTTTTTACATTTTTTATTTTATTTTTGTACTTATTTAAGATTACGGTTACTAATACTGGGATAGATCCAGAACTACGTGTGGCGTACGTTTATTCGCGGAGCGTATTTTCGTACACGTTAGTTCGCTACACTCCCCTCGGCACACCCCTTGCACAGACGTATTTTGTCAAAATATGCTACCCAAACCCTGCCTTAACTTTTTCAAATGTAACAGCATTCGTCCACTAACGGACGTACTGAGTACGCGAACGTACGCAGCTTAGCACGCCCATACTGTACACTTTAAATAC
>WWET01003116.1:20050-30177 GCA_011038615.1 Limnodynastes dumerilii | reverse complement strand
TAATCTCTACACACCCTAAAACCTGACATGCTGATTTTACCAGGAAAAAACACAAGGAAGGGGGAAGGGAGGGCTCCCATCCCCGAGCGCATCCAACGGGGGTAAACAACTCCCTGTCAACCTCCAAAACACAAATCTAATCCAATGCCTTACTGGGATGATCAAAAAAGGGAGAAAATCCCCCCGTGCCTCCCATTTGCGCCCGGGCTCGGTTTCACCTCCAAACAAACACTTATCTATAGCTATCTTAACCTACTTACCCACTCTAACGTACTTCCTATATTCCTATATGCTGCAGATTTCCACCGCCTCAGAGCTTTGATCGCGTCCAGTGACCTTCCCTCAAGGGCGGCGGAAGTCGCCGCTCCAATGCAGAATGAGTGAGTCCCGTAAAGAGAGGCGTCTAAACATAGCGCTGTCATCCCACGCTTCATGACAAACCGAAAATTGATATTTGGTAAGGGGGTCCCCCTCCTGATGGGCTAACCAGTTAACACTCTTTTTGAATCAAATGTTTTTATTGAAAAATAAAAAAGATTTTTATACAGTCAACTGCATTAATACATTGGCATGTAACATCTTACACATATCATAACAACCAACATATTGGATGTATTTAAATACAACAAAGATCTTGAAAAGAACAATTTAGCATCATTACAAGACATCTGCTGGTAAAGTGATAATAAACAAGACTATTACCCTGAAGTGGAGAGCAAACAGAACTTACGTAACTTAAGAGTTACAAGAGAACCAGACCCAGACAATTAACACAGACAAGTACCACTAGCACTATACATACACACACGTTATCCTACCCGCCAGATCTATCATGAAATGTCAGAAGAAATCATCCCATGGTATTCAGATTCAACCCAAGCATCCCAGATCTTATTACATTTTTGTGGGCCTCCTTTACTAGTAAACATAAATTTTTCATGGGCCAGTGCAATATTCACCAGACGAATCCAGTCACCAACCAAAGGGGGCGCAGGAGCACACCACGTTCTAGCAATGCATACCTTAGCCCACATACATAGACACTTGACATAGATTTGCTTATAAAGATTAGAGGACTCCTCCAACCCGAGCCCAAATAAACACCACTTATGCGCCATCTCTGGCAAGCGTATACCCGTTTTCCACATACAGTTTACCACGGACCTCCAGAATCTCTGTATATGCCTACATGACCAGATTAAATGTATGAAGTTGGCATTACCCTCCCCACACTTCGGACACACATCCGCTCTTAGATTACTTATTCTAGCCAATCTAGCAGGGGTGAGATATGCCCGGAGTAGAATGAAGAGCTGGATCTGCTGAAACTTAACACTGGCAGTTAACTGATAAGAGCTGCCCAACATCACCTCCCAACATCACCCCCCAATCATCCTCCTCCAACGGGCCAAGATCCACCTCCCTCTGACCCCTCAAGCGCTCCAGTGATACCTCAGGCATAGCAGCCAGTAAATGAGAATATATTCCTGAAACCACGTGGTCCTCTCCAGCCTCACTCAAAAGCGCTCTAAGCAGAGACACCCTTAAATCAGGGCCTCCCAAATGAAACTGAGCACGCACCGCATGCCTCAGTCGTAAATACTGAAACCACATGGAGGCAGGAATAGAGAACTCGCACCGTAACTGTGAGAATACCTTTAAATTCCCACTTTCAAATATTTGATGAAACATGGAGATATCAAAAGGAGCCCAAAGTCCAGGGTCCTCAAACCTTTTCAAGTTTCTGAAATCTGAGTTGTACCATAGTCGCGTGGCTGGATCAATATCCTTGCCCTTAAATATTGCTTGCGCCAAGGACCAAACCCTCTGAGCCTGCAAGATAATTGGTGCCGAGGTATAGGGATATGGACCAGCCAACAATACCTGGGACGGGGTATGGTAAAATCCAGCCTGCTCAATCAGGGTCCAATGTAAATCTCCATGGGAGGACTCTACAACCCAGGCCTTTAAATGTGACAGCTGTGCCGCAGTGTAATAGAGCAAAAAATTTGGAAGTGCCATACCCCCCCTTAATCTAGACCTACTCAAATTCTCCCAGCTTAATTTAGCCCGCCTTCCCCCCCACACAAACGATGTAATCAAAGAGTTAAGCTTGGAAAACAGCTTACAATTAATGTAAACAGGCGACTGCAGGAGACCATACAATAGCTTAGGTTGCACCGTCATCTTAATCAGGTTAACCCTTCCCATGGCTGTAAGGGGCAGTTTACTTCAAGATTTCATCCTAACTCCCAGTGTATGAATCAAGGACAGCAGATTCAAAGAGCAAAAGTCTGACATAGTATTTGATATTGTCATGCCCAAATACTGGAATTTAGATGTCCATTGTAGGGAGGAAGAAATAAGAGGAGGTCATCAGCATATAGCGTAACATTTTCTTCCGTGTCACCTATAACAATCCCCCTAATCTCTAGAGGCTAGAGGCTCAATTGCAAGCACGAATAAGGTTGGAGAAAGCGGGCAACCCTGCCTTGTACCCCTTGCCAAGGCAAAGCTGTCAGATACATAACCATTGATGCATACCCTGGCCATTGGGGATGAATAGAAAATTTTGACCCACCCAATAAAGCAAGAGCCCACATCCATTTTCTCCAGTACCGCCCACAAGTATGGCCACTCCGCAGTCAAATGCCTTTGCAGCATCCAGGGAGACCACCACCTCCTCCGAGTCCCCGGAATGCCGCAACTGCAAATATATACAGTCTCTTCAGGTTAATAGATGTGGATTTTTTTGCCATGAAGCCCATCTGGTCTGGGTGCACCAGCTCCTCCACCACCTGAGTGAGCCGGTTAGCCAACACTTTAGCAAAAATTTTAATGTCAACCGTTAAAAGAGATATGGGCCTGTAGGAATCCGCCAGCGCAGGATCTTTACCTGGTTTCAAGATGACAATAATAAGAGCCTCGCTCATGAATGTAGGGATAGTGCCCTCCTCCTGAAATTGACCAAACAAATATAATAACCTGGGGAGAAAAAAATCCCGATGAGGCTTATATATCTCCACGGGAATCCCGTCCAACCCCGGAGCCTTTTTAGTTGAAAACGAATTTATCGCTGTCTCTATCTCGGCAACCTCAATGGGGGCATTTAAGAGAGACTGATCATCAGACGACAACTGAGGCAGAGCAATGGTGTTTAAAAACTTACCCAATTCTGCAGTACTATAACTTGCCCTAGAAGCATACACGGTCTTATAGTGATTTAAAAATGCCTGGGCAATATCAGGGATGGTACAACGCAGCTGGCCCCTACTATCCTTTATTTGCAGTAATAATTGTTGTATAGTGTGCTTCGCTAGAAAGATAAGCCAAGTAGCTGCCACACCTGTCTGACTGCCCATACCAAGCATGAGATGAGAACAACAGCTTCCTTTTGGCTTTGGCTAGCAGAAAATCCGAGTATGCTTGTTGAAATTGTAACCATACCAGTCTATCCGCCGAGGCCCTGGTACAGAGATATACTGACTCTAGTGACTGACATTTATTCTGAAGATCCTGCTCCTGTTGCCTAGAATCCCTTTTAAATGTAGTAATACGGGCAATGAAGGTGCCTCTAAGGTAGGCCTTAAAAGCATCCCACACAATGTACGGGGAGCTATGGTCTTGGTTAGAATCAAAATAATTATCCCAGTCAACCGATGGATCAGGTTCCCCTCCCAACAAGGTCACCCAGAAAGGGTTAAGTTTCCAATATGCTGCCTCCTTTGGTGAGCTAATATTCCATAGAACTCTAAGCAGAGCATGGTCCGAGATCCCCCGAGGCAAGTACTCCACATCCACAACTGACATCAAATGATTATGTGAGACCAACGCTAAATCTATTCTGGAGAAAGTATTATACAAGGAGGAAAAGCAGGAGAACTGAGCAGTAGCCGTATTCTGGTGCCGCCACACATCAATCAAACCCAATTCTTTCAACATGTTTGCCAGTCTAGGTGAAGAGTAACCCTGAGCAGAACCACTCTCCTGCCATCTATCTAACAAAGGGTCCAAAATCATATTGAAATCTCCCATACATATTAATGGGACTAAAGGAGTTAAAGAAACAAAGTCAATTAAGTGTTTAAGAATTTCTGGTGAAAATGGAGGAGGTATATAAATAGCAGCGATTATCATGGGCACTGAAAAAATAAATGCAGACATAAAAATATACTTAACCTGGTAATCAGATTTAAATTCTATCCAAACAAAATCCCACCCTCTTGTGAATAAGGATAGAGACCCCTCTAGAATGTGTAGTAAATGAGGAATGAAGGACTTGACCCACCCACTGACGCTTAAGAGCTTATAATTTACGCCCCGACAAGTGTGTTTGCAACAAACACGTGATATCAGCACCATATTGTTTAACTTGTTGTAGCACAAGAGATCTCTTAACGCGATCGTTCAGATCACGAACATTCCAGCTGAGCATTGATAGCAGGGAGGAATTTGTGGTATTACCTAACACCATTTTATATTAGTAAATATACACATTGGGCCTGATCCAGACCTACGCTCGCAAGCGATCGTACGCTGATCGTAAGCGTAAATTCGGCAGAAAAAACGCACTGCGCATGTGCAGAGTGACAACTTCCGGTCGTTCCAAAGACCTTTTCATAGTGGCGATTCAGGCGTCCGTATACTTTGCGTTTTTTCCGATGATGGGGCGTGTTTATATTACGAAGTTAGTACGGACGCTGGAGTTAGGGAATGTAGGCAGGGGGAGCCATTTAAATTGTACAGTATGGACGTGCTAAGTCCAGTACGATCAGCGCATCGCTACGAAAATTCGTACCGACGCCGGGAAAAGTTAAGGTAGGGTTCAGCCGGCGTACGAAGGTAAAGGTAAGGGGAGTGTCGTGGGAGTGAAAGTTTTTACGATGAAGCGATAATACGCTCCGCTCTCATGCGTAGGTCTGGATCAGGCCCATTGAATTTGAACAGGGACATTAACAACACCAGATGCTGGAACCGTAATATCAGCCACTCCACTCCAGGCTAGTACCTGACCAAAAATTGAACACTTCAACATAATATATATCACTGCAGTTGACTTTTTAACCCCAACCTCACTTAACCCCAATCAAGCTCTTACCCACCCAAACCCCCCTAAACCTTTCCCATATACATTCCCCAACACAATACATATCTTATACCCAAACACTGCAAAAAACCCAGACATGGAAATCACATCTAGGTAGGACAACCTTGAACTTACAGCGCCTAGACTTATCCCAGATGCCCAATAACCTTGGTACCTTTAACTATAACTATAGATCTCCGTGCAAATGTAATAAGGCAGAGTGTAACCCACTTCAGCTATGTAGAATAGGTACTACCCAGCCAACCTTATGAAAAGAAAAAAAAACTATGGCCAGGCCAACACTTTGCTTATTAAATGGAAAGTCTCACCAATTAGTGTCCAAGTCCATCTGAAAGACAATTAGGCATACTTCACTGTATAGGCCATACAACAGGAGTTATCTCACACATCATCCATCTGCCGCCGTCCCGGCCTATTCCTGTTGTGCCAGTAAGCTGCATCCCTTGGAGTATCAAAAAAGTGCGCTTGACCCTCAGCTACAACCCGCAATCTTGAAGGGTAGAGTATAGCATAGGGGAGCTGAAGGTCCCGCAAGCTCCTCTTTACTTGCAGAAACTGTGCTCTGGAACGCTGGATATCTGCTGCAAAATCTGGAAACACCGAAATCTTCTGATTATTGAATAGCAGACGAACAATGGAATCTCTATCTTTAAAATTAAGGATTCTTGCGATGAGAGTACCCGGCATCCGCTGAGCAAACTGAGAAGAAAACTGCTCTCTACCAAACAGCTGTATGAACCAGTATTCAAATTAAATTTCAGGCTGGGATCCCTCCGATTTCTCCGGAAATCCTAGAAAACGGATGTTATTTTTCCGCAGACGCCCTTCCATGTCAGTGATTTTAGCACGTAGAGTAGACATCTGCGATTGCATATCCGACATCTGTGCCTTAAGTGGAGTAACTAAGTCTTCCAGTGCTTCTACTTCTCCCACTCTCTCTCTAATTTTCTGGACATCTTGTCTGAGTACAGAGGTATCCGTTTAAACCTCCCCTATTTGCGCTGACAAACGGCTTTCCAACGTGGTGATCGCCTCAAGTAATTATGCCATATTAATGACTGACTGCTCTGATGGCGCTTTATCTGGTGGTGGGGATTCTTGATCTTGTGGAGGGGGGGAGGGGGCCTTGCCACCCTGATGGGCAAACTGCTTGAGTCTTGTTGCAGCCGCAGATTGGGAGTTTTTCCCCATTAAGAGACAGAAGGATAATACCCACTATATAGAAAGGGAATTAAGTGCACCTAGATGTATATATGAACACCCAAACAATGTCCAGGAAGCACCAACTCTGTAGCACTCCCCTTAAGGAGTGTGTAGTCAGTTCAGGACCACCTTTCAGATTCAGGCAAGTCAACAAACATGCAGTATTTAGAGGGAAAAAATATCAGGATGACTGGCTCTTTATATTATAGTAAGAAGAAGAGTCCAGGTTTAGGATCCACTGCTAGTTTGGATGACTGCAGGCAAGTGTAGATTATAAGTATAAAAGTAAAATCCCAAAGTGAGAATACTGTGTTAAGGCCAGGTAATAGGCGATTGCTTCTTTTGACTCCCCCAAGGCACTCTAGAAAGTAACTTTTCTGAAGACTTGCAGGTTTCCCAGGAGAATAATGCCAGAGAGTGATATCAGCAGCCAGAAGCAGCCAATCCCCTTAAGGAGTGTGTAGTCAGTTCAGGACCACCTTTCAGATTCAGGCAAGTCAACAAACATGCAGTATTTAGAGGGAAAAAATATCGCCTGCCCCCAGCAAATGGCGCGAATACAGAGCATCAGGGATCTCCAGCCAGCCAGGAGGACCAAGAAGCCAACGGAGATATGTCAGCAGCACTCACCCTAGCCTCATACACCAAGACACCTCACACTGCCACACAGCTTCAGCCTCCGCTCGTTCACCCACTGCAGCCGCTCACCGCTGGGAGACAGGGTTGCTACACGCCAGGGGGGAATCACCGTCACCCCCACGGAGAGGCAAGTATATGGCCTCAGGGACCGCTCGTCGACTTCCCGCTGCCACTGGGATCCCTTTGCCGCTGACCAGGTAAGTCTGCCACTCGTCTGCAGGATATATAATAGGATGCAGGGCACGGAGCTCTAGTCAGCCGCGACTTACTCCATTGCCGTTCAGGCCACCAGTTAACACCATATGGTCTGAGATTCACCCTGTTGGAAGTCAATGTAGCAAGTCGCAAATACATAAAATCCCTCTAACCATCTAGCAAAGGTTTTGTACGGGTCCTCGCCCAACCCTCCTTTTGCGATAGCCGCTGTTAGATCTTTTCTCTCATCCTCTTTAAGGGTAAACATGTCTACATATTTCCCCTTTTTTATCCTATATTTTACTGAGAGCTTAATCTGCCAATAAATAGCGGTGTTTTCACACACCATTGCCTGTGCCCTAGGTCTAGCAACTTTCTTAGCCCAGGAGTCAGATGTCACCTTTCCCCCTTTGGCCGAACCACCACTCCCTAGGGTTTTGCGGAGCAATTTCATTACTTTGCTCGGCTTAATACTAGAGTCGATAGACCCCACAGATGACAAACCATCGGACTAGGAGTGCGAGCGATCCGTGCCGGAAACCAGTGCTAACTCACCCATCCCGGATGGTTCACCTGGAGTGGAAGTCTGAGATAAGGTACCCGGAACCTCACCATCTGTGCGATCCCGTTGCCCGCAGTTGCTTATCGGGTCAGCCGAGTGAGTTCCTGCTAAAAAAGACACGTTAGCACTTTGCACCACTATGTCCAATTTTACCACCTCATCTGGCTGCTGCTGGCCCGTTACCATTGGCTGAACTGCTGCGGGGTTGGGCAACCCAGGTAAATTCGCCACTGAGAAACCCACTGAAGGCCCCCTGGGAGTGGACATAATGGGCATAATGGCAAAAAAGAACCTTGTGACCATAACTGCTGCGGGAAAAAACCTGCTGGCAAAACCCACTGCTGACCTTGCCCCTTGGCTGTGTGGCCTATTGCAGTTTCCCCTGGACCTAGCCATACACCTACCTGAACGCGCAGATAAGCTTTTATTTAGAGCAGATGCGGTGGATGGGCAAGAAGATGCCACTGCCCCCTTCTAGAATGACCCCCAGAAAAAAGAGAAGCACTAGAGCCCCTGGTGGATGGTGGAGCCTGATGACTTCCCCCAGTGGCCTGATGCTTACTTTTTCGCCCACACTTTCTCTGAAGTTTTAGGGGTTTTTAGGGGTATCCATCACTATATACCTGCTCACAAGGGACCCACTGCGTGAGAACTGTAAGCCTCCCTTTGAAGCCTCAGGGAGAACCCCAGCCTCCACAGCAGGGGGATCCCCCTGAGCTGAAGAAATTCCAGCCATCTTAGCCTCTCCCTGGGCCTGCTCTCCGGACCCGACCACCACATCAGCTGCTGCCGCCACACTGCCCCGTTCTGTGACGTCACGTGGTTTCCGGGAAGAACCAGAAACCTGCGGATGTGCTGCCACGGCCGGCTCCTCTCTATAGCGGAGAGGAGCCGACTTAGATCTAACTGGCCGCGGCATTGTTGGGGCGGTGAGAAGAGATGGGCAACAAGGACCAGAGGTGCTGGCGGGTAGCACGGAGGACGGATGTGGACAACATGGCACAATTTACAGGCTGTAAATAGAGCCTGATAAGGAGGAAAAGGAAGAAATATAGGTTTGGAATGGAAATTGCCAATAAGGATAGATTACAGGGAAGTAAGCAAAATTGGGGTAGAGAGGAGGATAAAAGAGAGAAAGCTGAGACAATTTAAGACAAAAAAACGAGTGCCCCACTCCCACTCTATAACCCCTTTTAATAACACCTAACCCCTCCACTAGCTAAGACCACCCCCAACCCTACTCTATCCCTCCACCCACCCTCTAGGAAAAACCTATTAACCCCTTGACTGCCAGGTGCCTGAACTGAAGCACCTGCCTGCTGTTTATGGCCCTGCGGCTCTATGGGGTCCTTGGTTCTTTTTCTCTTTGTAAACAAGCATCTGAGCTGAATTTCTCATTGCTTTGTTACATTGCTTGGCTACCTCTAAGTCACATCAAATTGTAAATAAAGAAAAAGTACAAGCTTGCTGGTGAAATGGGCCGTATTCAGAGATCCATTTTCCCGGCCAGTTACGTACGTATTTTTAGGTACGTTTCAACTGTGCATGTGTAGTAACTTTATTTACGCAATTGACATTGATGATATGCGCGGAAGTGCCTTACGGACGGACCTGTGAATCGCACATGGATACATACGTCCGGATATGCAACGGAAAAATACGCAGGAGAATTTAAATAAAAATGGGCGGGAGGAGGCATTTAAATGAAGGAAAGTGGGCACGATTATCAAGATGCGCACGGATGGAGGACATATACGCACGGAACTCCAAACAGAAAGTTACAGCTGGTCTATGGAGGCGTAAGTCTCCGAGAGCATGGATTAGCAAGGGAAGTGTCTGGAGTTTTGGTGGTGTTCCTTGCTCCGTCCGTGCATATGTTTGCGGACTGATCGGGACACGGATCTCTGAATACTGCCCTATGCCTTTGGCTAATAAAACAATAGAAGATAGAGTCAAAGTGTAGAGTATGCAATTTTTATTTCAGCGTGCCCTAAGCTAGTAAGCGCCATTGCTAGTATACCAGGATGCACCAGGCTAACAAAAAAATGTGTTTCTCTACCTCTTAAATTTAATCTGTTTAACAGAAGAAAATCACAGAAAATTATAGTTCTGGCAATACAATCTCAAGTACGGATAGAAGAGTCTATATATATTTCTAATAAAAAAACGAAAATATTAAAAAGGAATTTCAACACAATGGGCTGGATCCAGACTCAAGTAAGCGCTTGAACTTAGTTACTCCTGGGCTAAACCATGTTGATGGCAGGGGAGTCATACTTCATCTGTTGCAAACGGTATTAGAGTTGAGAGGTGATGTTTCCTATCCCAAGTCTAAATAACAGTGTCATAGTAAAGTTGGTCAGTATCTGTGTGCAGTAAGCAATTCAAAGATATATACCTGCATGCAAAGAATACAATTAA
>WWET01003115.1:174711-191086 GCA_011038615.1 Limnodynastes dumerilii | reverse complement strand
ATATTGTTCTAATTATTAATTTTTAATATTAAAATTATGCTTTAACAATATTTTACTGGATTGCCTTTCTAGCTCTGTGTACTGATGAGGCCGTCGATGCGAGCTCGTCATAGCTGGGTACGTTCTTACTTCCCGCACTTGGCATTCTGGTGGGAAGGAGATGAGACCGGTGCCAATGTTGGATAATCAATTATTACAATCAACAAGGCATGAAGGAGATACAGAAGAACATGACTCGTTCACAAGAGACTATTGCTGTTATCAGCATGGAAATGTCATCCCAATCCTACAGGAAGTTGTCTGAATTTCCTCTCTGATGGGTCAAAGCAATGAATTATTCATCAATCAAAATATTATTTACCATCTAAAATTGATTTCCTTTTCAATAATGATGAAACATGGATTATTAGAACAATTCTTGAACTTAGTTTCTTTTTTTATTCATAATTTAACATTTAAAAAATATTTATTATATATATAAATAATGTAAAAATAAATTATTAATACACTATGAATACCATGCATGTTACATACTAGTGAAACGAGTTTTAATAGGTTCATCATAAACTAACATAGACCCAAATATCTTTTTTGTTGTGGGCCTGCACATTCTTCATTTTGAAAAGGCTAAAATTGTGCTTTTCAATGATATCAAGGTAACTGGTCAATTGTCTGATGTCTCGCTCACACACCATTTAGACAGACACAACTTAATTAAATAAAGACTCATGGTAATGCCTTGTAATTCAAAAGGAGGCATAGTTTATCAAATTATCCAATTACAACTGAGTTTGCTTAGCAGGTGGCACAAATAGAATGATTGGTCCAACCAATATGAAGACAACCATCCTATTGCCCCAGTGCCACCATGGTCATTAACAAAATGCATAGACAAACTCTATGTTGGGTCCGAGTTTGCTACCTCTTAGAGATGGGGTAAGAGATAGTAAACTGGGACCCAACCTGGAGGTATGGCATGCTATCAGCTGCCCAACAAGAGGGGTGTGCTCCCTTTAACATGTCAGCTGTTTGTCAGTGTCCTAGTGATTAGGTGTAATACAACCCAATGGTACAAAGCAATTTGCTCTTATTGTTTGATATACGGTGTAGTCCATATCACTATATATTGGTAGGCTGCATTTAAGTATTTTGCTCTTATGGTTTGTCAGTGTTCCACGTGCTGGTTGCCAGTTTAGCGTGTGTCTATTCCTCATTGTTCACACTGCTACTGAGTATTCCATCTGCTCTTATTGTTTGCACTTACCTAAGTTGAGCCTTTCATCTATTCCATTGTCAGCTTAGCCCCTGCTCATTCTGTTCGGTTTCTGGTACTCCTCAGCATTTCCCTCTGTGCAGCTGTATTCCATTCCCCATCTATCTCACATATCTGTGTCTGCTCTGACCACTCACACACTCATATCCTATAGTACAGGAGGCCTCTCTAGTTGTGCATACTTTGGTAGTGCTGTGTATGAGTACTGTATCCTGCAGATTCTCCCATTGGTCACCCTTGCACCTGTTAGTTAAGAAACACTCACCTGCCACTCTGTACCCTGTGGTGTTTCTTCTGTGTGGCTTCCGCTTATTTGTGTTTTGTTTTTATTCCTGAGTTATCTCACTACATTTAATCTACATACTCTCTGAGCATAGGACATTGTGCATCATACTACAATGGGAGTAGACACTAAGGGTCGCGACCTGCTGATACCCTGCCTCGATAAGGCATAGTAATCAATCCACAGAGCTGCAAAAGCTCTTCCCTAATTCTATCCATAACCCTCCCCTCTCACTACCCTAACCCTCCTTTCCTGGCAGCCTGACTGTAACCCTCCCTCCCCTTCCGCCTGACCCTAACCCTCCATCTCCCGCATCCTGACCCTAACCCTTTCTCCCCAGCAGCCTGACCCTAACCCTAACGCGCACTGATAGGTTACTCATCTGTTCCTGGTCCGACGAGCAGTGGCGGAAGGACAGCGGTAATTGCGAAAGTGAATGGGTAAAGTAAGCAAAATGGCATACTCACCCATTCACAAAAAAAAGGCGAAAGCGGTAAGTATTCAAAAATGGGACTTTCGAAAATTAACTTTCGGAAGACCCATTTTCGGCAATTGCACTCTCGTACCGAAGAGTGTAACCGTTAACTTTTACATTGATTGCGTAAATGACCTACTACACATGTGTATTAGGTCATTTCGGGAGATTTTCCACTTAAGAGGCCAGAGCTTCTTAAGTGTGAATTCAGACCATTGTGACAATCTGCATGTCTGTGTTTTGTATCTTGGATGTTATTTTGGGGTATTTCAGATTTTGACTGCATTATAAAACTGTTTTCCAACGATTGAGGCTCCCTCAGATAAATAAGACGTGTGGAGTGTTGCTGCCCCACCCAACCTAAAAATGTTCTGATGCCCCTGTGGTAAGTTAGCAGTAGGTGACTGTAAGCACTGTTACTGCAAACGAGTTGCATTGTTTACAGTATTTCAGTAACTAATTACAAACTGACTTTCATTATGTCACCTCAGTAAATGAGCCCCTTATAAAGAAAATGATCTCCTTTAGTAAATGATAGTTCTGAATATACAGTTAATAATGACATCACTGGCTTGTACAAATGTCAGTCAAACCTAATAAACTACAGCCTGGGAGATTTTTGACACATTTTTGCAAACCACGTTCAAAGGATTAAAGTTAAATTGAGTAAGAAAAACCCTTCAGGCAAAGTACTCTATTTGCAAAGAAAAAAAAAAGAAAAAGATTTGTTCCATGGATTTAACCAGTAAGTGATGTATTTTGAGCTGCAACTGATTGCTAGTTGATAAGAGATACAAAAGCCAGGGTTAAGGCTGCATTTTAGCCTATAAAAGCTAAGACCAACTATAAAAACAAATAACTAATTGATATGCAATGTAAATTTATAACACACAATAACTTTATTTTACACATGAATTCAGTGTAAAAATCAGTAAAGGATAATACTAAACCTGTGGAAAGATAATGGGGAAAATTGATCACATAAATTAAAATAGCAAACAGTAGATGTTGTTCATTC
Source organism: Limnodynastes dumerilii (assembly GCA_011038615.1). Taxonomy (NCBI): domain Eukaryota; kingdom Metazoa; phylum Chordata; class Amphibia; order Anura; family Limnodynastidae; genus Limnodynastes; species Limnodynastes dumerilii. Next base: position 188,037 of record WWET01003115.1, on the reverse strand, counting down.
ATATTTAAGGACTAGTGGCTGGATTCACAACCCCGTACTTGTTGTACATACGTCCTTAATTTCCTGATACTAGGATCGCACTTAACTTCCGTGGCAAAGGAGTAACTGCTGGCATATTGTTCTTGAATCTGGATCCAGACCTAAGATATTATATGTATATTTAAACACAACCTAGAAAATTATTGTACCAATCTGATTGATCAACCTCGGCAACATATATCTTTTACATTTTAGAACCTTTAATAATTGTAACCCAGTGTATCCAATAGGAGACCTAATTCATTAATGGTTTCAGAAGACAGGACAGAGTATTACTACAATATAAGCCTGGTTCATGTCTGCAAGTCACACAAAAAGAACCAGGCCTCTTCTGTGCGGGTAGCACCATCTTTATACCAACCCAGACATATGACTGCATAGGACAGGGCCTCTATTTAACCTAAGCAGAAAATAGGAGCGCTAGACACTAAATTAAAATAATAATATATTTATTTATTACATCAACAAAAATTAGATTATAAAAACAACCAATGTTGTAATTGCCTTGAAGGGAGATATCAATAACCCCACATAGTGAAAAAAGACTCAGTCCAATCCTGATACTGCTACTTAGTATTAATGTTTTTCAAACTGCAACTTTGTTGCGCACCAAACCGCATGTACAAAAGACTTGAAATTAAAGATAGTATAGTATCCACAGCTACAAGGTTATCTGACTTTGTAGCGTCAGTACGAAAACAGTCAGCTATTTAAAATGATATCCACCCAGCGCAATGCAAAAGCTCCGTCACCATGCGGTGAACTGGATTAAATATCTCACCAGCCGACGTTACCGTATTCCAGATATGGCACCAGTCTGACCTGAGCGATGTCCTTATCCTCCTCTCTCTCTTGCCAGGAGAAGATAGTAGAGGCAGTCTCTAATGGGGGACCCGTTCACTGGGCTAGCGGCGTCCCGCCTGCCCTGTGGAAGTGTGGCAACTCGTTCGGTCCCGGGTTCCGGAAGTGATGCTCAGTGCTGGTTTAGCGTTGATAGCGTGATGCTGAACTTTTGCTGGGTTATTTTCTTTAGTATAAAGCAGTTCACCCGATGGTGACTTGGGTCTCCTTTATGCTGTTTAATTCTTTTGGTTTGCGGTGAGCAGATCATAGAGGGGAAATGATTTAAAGTTCTCTGTACCAAGGCAAAAAAAACCTTACGCGTTTCTCCATCTGTAAGACAGTTTCATCAGAGAGTATAAAGAAAACCCTTTTCCCGGGCTTCTTTTATCCATCTATTGGCCAATCGTTTTACTTTTTTAATAATGGTCACCTGATTTTCCACCTTTTCATTTTGACAGGAAATTTTCCCTGTTGTTGGCTTATAGATACTACTTAGAATAAAGGTTGTATTTAAACAATATAATAATAAGACATACATTCTCTAAACTGGCAATTCTTCACAAATATTTGCACATATTTTAATATATCATATTAAATCCATAATAAATTTATAAAATATTGTATACTTTCATATCTCTATATATATAAAGTCACAATTAATAGGTGTGTTGGCATGAACCTCCCTATCTAAAAATTAGTAATAAATAAATAAAACAATTTATATATAAATTTTTTTATTTTTTTTTTTTTCAAAAAATATATAGTACATAAATAAAAATTTATTTAATCTGGCCCTACAGCTACACATAGAGAGGACTGTGGCACTACAATGGGGCAGATACTAAACTGGGAACATGGGACAATTGTTCCATTAGTAAGAAATAGAAGCGTGAAGATAAAGAGCTAGGTGTACCCTTAAAAGATATTTATAATATTAACCTGGGTGTTGGTGTGTAAACTATTAATGAATATATCAATAAAATGGTCCCAGTCAAAATGGTGAATAAAAGTCTAAGATGAATCCCAAGTTCAGTGGTAAATCTTTAGGAGATCTTGTATATCGATGACCCCCCATCGGGGGGGGGGGGGGGTACACATGTAAAAAAACAGAGGGGGGGTGTACACATGTAAAACAACAGAAAAACCAAAGGGGTAATAACAGTAATTGAAAGTAATCCAGTATTTAATATAACATTGATAAAAGTAACACAGTTAAAAAGAAACAATATTACAAAACATACAGTACAATTGAATTAAAAGGAAAGTCAATACTCCAGAGAAGGAATCCTTCGGGGGAAAGCTGTGTACAGTGTCAGTCCCGGGACTGAGATGTCTTCCACGTGCGCCATCTTCTCACCACCATGATCTCCTCCTGCTGCGGGTGACGTCCTACTCGTGCTGCAACTACTGACGCGTTTCGGGCACGATCCACCCTTTATCAAACTGTCACCATATTTGTTCAAAAAGAAGAATATGTTTTAACCACATCTCCACTAACGTTTGAATAATTTGCTTTGTTTGTTTGACATCCAGAAAGCAGACCTCTCCTTCCAAAATTGGTCTAAAGAGGTCATAGGACCGTATTCACACTTAAGTAAGTGTGGAATCTCCGTGCGTATTTTTACGATCAGTTAAAGAGTGTATGCCTAGAACCTAAATCTATACGCACGGAAATCGTGATTCACAAATGCGGACGTCTGACTCAGGACTGATGCACGCATCAGCACGGAATGAGCCCGGCATGCGTGGCTAGAGAGGCAAGACTCAAAATGCACATGAGCTGCACACAGGCTACTAATGCACAGTATGTGCATTCCAACAGAGTTAGGACTGATTCTCAGGTAGGAGAGCCTTGTGGAAACCAACATATAGATGGGAACAGATAAGGAAGCCCTCAACCACTTGTAGGCAGATGAACCGTCTTGTTTAGTGTGAGGCCATGCGTCATCACTTACTTAGTTGAGATCACACCTGCTGCATGTTTTTAATCATTAGATGTGTTTTTTTTAAATGAAACAAATAAATTCTTGTTTTTAGAATCCAATGCTGATTTCACATTTTCTACAAGACTTTAACCTTGTAAAAATAGCCATTTTTTGTTTGAATTTGGTTAAGGTTTTTTCCCTTTAAATTTAATGACCAAACACCATTAGATTAACTTTTTTAACTGTACTGGTTGTTTCTGTTGTTTATCTTGTTTAAATTTACATTTTTAAAAGGTTTATGAAATGCTCTATATGTAGTGGATCTTTGTATTTATAACTTCATGCAGTATGCATTTATGTGTTGCGTTAAGCATGTCATTATTTTTCTAGTTAAAGTTGTATTTTGAAAGCTACTTTTGTTTACATATGTGCAAAGTACTTATGGCTGTTTTTAAAACAACAAAAACATATATACTTTTCAGAATCATAATCAGTGCGTTTAGTTACGTATCTTTGCATCATAACCAATTTTTTAAGTACCTAAACGCACGGCTGATTCACAGCTAATTAAGTCCGCACATACCCAAATATACGCAGCAAAAACCTATGCCCTTACGTAGCTCAGGGGGAGTGGTTAATCAGGTTCTTTATTTTCTCTGAATCGTTATTGTGGATGTGCTTATATTTAGGTAAGTTTGCAATTTTACTCTTAACTGTGAATCAGGGCCATTGACAATATCTGTGACACAGGTAGCCTTATGATGTATGTGAAATGGATGCATGAAGTAGTGTCAAACAATTTGCAGTAGAGGGTGCAATATGTTTAACTGCAGATATGATTGATTGTCTATTGCAATATATGGAAATGATTAATGGAAGCTTTATATTCAACATTGGCCATATAACCCATAGGGATCTCACCTGAGTTCTGAAAGCTCCTTAAATCACAAGAAGTAAAATAATACAACCAGCGGGTGCGGGAGGAAACACCTACAGGCTATATAAATTGTGTGCATCAAGCAAAACAGTAAATCTTACTATACACAGCTCTAGGAACCGGATCCACACTTGTGTACGTCAGGCCACTAACGCACGCAAAGTGCTACGACAGTGTTATAAAGTTCCGTACAAGACCATTTTCTAGGAAATGGGCTGTTCTATCCTTCTGCCTGCTAAAGTGGGCGGGGGGAGCATGCTAATTGTACAGTGTGGGAGGGGGCTCCCACATTTGTGCTGATCAGCCGTCGTACAGACCACTGATCCGCATGATTTACATAAGCGTAAGCTGCCATAAAACCTGCATGAGAGAGGGGAGTGATATAGGATGTGCACTCTCCTCTCTCTGTCAGACGGACAGACTCCCACAGAAAGCGTGCCGGAGTTTGGATCCAGCCCTAGATGTTTATTTTTAATAGAAATAGTTGCGTTATTTTAAATACTAGTGACTACTACTACAATAATGTCAATGATGAAGAGGAAGAACAACTTTGGTATTGTCCATTGGTGGTGTTTTTGAGTGGGTAACAATGGAGGTTTTGGATGTTTATTGGAGACATTTTTGGGTGATCATCAGATGTGTTTTGGTTGGGAATAGGAGGTGTTTTTGGTTTGCTATGAAAGGTGTTTTTGGATGCCTTTGGAAATGTTTTTTTGATAACCATAGAAAGTGTTTTTGTTTGATCATAGAAAGTGTTTTTGTTTGATCATAGAAAGTGTTTTTGTTTGATCATAGAAAGTGTTTTGGATGCCATTTGAGGTGTATTTGGATGGACTGAGGTTTATTTGAATAATATTCAAGCAGTGACATCACTAGGATCTGTTGTGCTGTATGGTATTCTAAACCAATCCCTCTTTCTTTTACTGTATCCAACCCCTCTTTTTCTTCAGTCTCTATCCCCAAACTTTTCTAAACTCTTATCTTTCACTTACTTTTTCTGTTTTCTCTCTTCTTCTCACTCCTTGACGGTGCTCTGTCTTCCCTGTTAATGACGTTAATGTTACCTTAGGTCATGCAAGTGGTACACTAATAGGAGCTGCAACCATGGACAGTAACACAGACAAGGGTGTAGAACCCAGGTGTTGAGGGAAGACAGAGGGGGACAGTTGACCCCCTATGATCTATGACTTCTGTTGGATGGGCAAAGACTGTGTATTGCCCCCCTCCATGAATTTCTACACCAAAGCGAATAGGGACGACGGCAAAGAAAATGGGGATGACGCGATAATAGAATAATTAGCTATTCCCTTTACATTTACCCTTAAGTTTTGTGCAGTGTATTCAGTAACAGGTATGCAACACAGCAATTTAAATTTGTAGCACATACCATTACCAGTGAGGCAGTGACTAAAGATTAAAAAATATTCCCAATCAAATTAGATTAGCCGGTCAACGAAATCAGGATAAAAATAGTTTGAATTTGGAAAATGTACATTTTTAAGATGGACAATTGAATTTGGGTGTGGGGCTCTGGTTCGAACGGCCGATTTTCGAACTGGGTGTTTCCTCCCCAGCTAGTTGCGAACTGGCTGGGATTTTGATTGCTATGCCTCGATGAGCACCAAAATCTCCGTGGTCCGAAAAGTTTTTAAAAAAATAGTCCCCCCACTCCTTTGCCTAATTCTAACCCTAACCCTCCCCTCTCACTACCCTAACCCTCCCTTCCTGGCAGCCTGACCCTAACCCTCCCTCTCCCGAAGCCTGACCCTAACCCTCCCTCCCTGTTCCAGGTCCGAGGTGGAGGGATATCGCTAACGGCGGAGGGATACTCACCCATTCATTAAAAAAAAATCTGAATGGGTAAGTATTTGAAAAAGGGACATCCGAAAAGGAACTTTCGGATGTCCCTTTTTCGGAACTTAGATTTCCTTAGCGGAGAGTGTAACCGATTGAATTTATCTATCATTCTAGCAGCTATGGCACTAATTAGTAGTTAATTTTAATAATCATTTTTATTTAATAATGTATGAATCCATTTTTATAGTAAAATAAACAAGGAGACACTGATAGAAAACAATTAACACAGGATTAGGAGTATTTGTGTAGCTACAGTCACCATTACAACTGTTGTGAAATGAAATACCAAAGGCAAAAACAAGGGGCTCCAGGCCCTATAGTAGTCCTTGGTCTTTTGCCAACCTCCCCTTAACCATGAAAAGTTCCTACAGTGCTGGGTCTGTCCATGGCTGCATTGCTAATTTATCAAACTCTATTCCCAATCATGGCATTGTCCAGGACTGCTAGCTACAAGCCTCCAAACACCAGATGCTAGCCTAACATACTGGAATGTCCAGAGTAATCTTGGCTGGTTGTCAACCCACTGTCTCCCTACATGATGGTGTTACCCGGTGCGTTAACTAGCGATGCCCTGGAAACCAGCGTAACTATCAATAAATAAAAGGGAATAGGTGAGTTCACTTTCAAATTTTTCAGGAATGACACATCCAGTGATAGAGCCAGAGGTATGGGAAGACATTTTCTCTCAATGTACAAGACCGCAAACTTTATGGAGTTTGTAGGTGGGTTCTCCAACACCCTCTGGTCATTGTCCTGACATTATTGTACTCTGAGTCATCTTAGTGTACTACTTACGGCTATATAAGTCTAATAGAAGAAACTTTCTACTGTCAAACTCTTAGGCTACAAACCACAGCTGAGTTCCCTGGGGGTTTTATGGCACACGAAGAACATGCAGGTCTTATTAACCATTTGTACAGTCATTATTTATCAACCACAACATTGACCTTCAACCAAAGCACCTCTTCTGGTCTCGTCTCTTCTAAGAGAAATGTTCTCTTAGATTTTTTAAATGACAACAACTGTTTTATAGACATGAGAGTAGAAGAAGCCAACAGCTATAAAATAGACTCATTGCTCTGGTATTTTGCAAGTTTAAGTAAATAAGTTGTGAGATGTTTTAGATAACTTTTATTGTGTAATTCTAAAGATTTTCTACATATGCACAAAATTTACTGAAATAGGACATATGGAGAGTTTAGGACAGGATTCTGATCTCTGATTTTCCCTATTTTTCCATGCATTCAAATGGTATTTTTATTAATTATTATTTATTATTAATGACTAATTATTATTATATAAATTATTATTATATTGATCCATGTCACTTGACATTAACCCAACATATCCAGACTTACGTGAAATGACCACACTGACCCTGGGCTTGATCCAAACTTAATAACGATAGACAATTTACGCACATGGCATGCGTAAATCTGGCCATGGGAATACACTGCGCATGCGCGTGGCAGATGTAACTCATCGTAACTCTGATCGTACGTAACTTGTATGTAATTCCATACGATAGGGCGTGACATCGCTACGCAAGCTGAATATACGCATTGTAGGTGGGGTTAGGTATTTAGATTGTACAGTATGGGCGGGGTTAGGCACTTATGTGCGACAAGGCATTATGTAAAACCAGAGATACGCAAGAAAAAGTTAAGATAGTATTGTGAACACGTAAGTCAGCTAAGTTACGTGCGTGAGAGGGGAGTGACAGGGGGAGCGCATTATCCTTAGTAGTGCTTAACTTAGGTACGCTTGTGAACCTAAAATGATCTTAAGTCTGGATCAGGCCCCTGTCTGACAGAGGAACTGGGTTATGATCCTAAGAGCATGTGTCTTTTATTGCAATGGCGTGTTCTTTGTCTGTGTACTGATCCAGATTTCCTCACTGCCACCATTATGTTAAGGATGGCCCTGAATGTTCATTCATGTGAGGGGAGTGGTATTTGGTGAATGTCAGGAAATTGAGGGCCGATCCCTACCAGCCAGCACGGTGGCTCAGGTACACAGTGCTGAGGTCATGAAGTTCAATGACTGCACAAGGCTTTATCTGTGTGCATGTCCACGTTTTGCATGAGTCTGGATTCGGATTGGCAAATCTATAGACTTAAAGAGGTCGCTATTACATTATTTCAACTGTGAATCAAGCACCAAAAAAATACACCTCAGTGAGGTGCCTCAATGATGATTATGCCAAATATTTAAAATATCCAAATAAACCACTGCAGATCTCCAAATAAACGCTGCCAGTGACAGGGATTTGAGAAATCATAAAAACACCAGCGCTGTGTATAATGGGAAAAGAGTAAAGATTCAAAGATCCACAATGGAGGCTAATGTACGGAATTTAAGATCCAGAGTTCTGTAGGTGGGATGGGAATATAAACCCCATGCACACCCATGATATATACTGGTCTAACGCATGCGGAACCCTACCCTAAGTGTCCGTATGCGGAAAGCCCATGTACAGTACTGATGAGAGGATTGTACGTAACGGCATTCCACATCCCGCCCACCATATGTATCTCATATGCATGGAGAGTGGGCCCACCCACCATGTGTATCTCATATGCATGGAGAGTGGGCCCGCCCACCATGCAGAGACAGAGGGTCGAATCCACAGATCAAACGGTGAGTCCTCTTTAACACGCAAAGGACTTGATCCAGACCAACGCTCATATGCATAGCGTATTTACGCCAGCGTACATCCGATGCACTCCTCTAGGCATTACCCTTTGTCGTACTTACTTTTGCCGTCTTGCGCCCAGCAAACCCTATTCTAACTTTTCTGTTCATAACCGCGGGCATCCGTAAGCTCCTTGCATATTTACGACGCTTAGCACGCCCATAATGTACGATTGAAATGCCTCACCCTGGCCTCGAAACGTAACTATGGGTTTCGTATGACAGACACGCCCCCTCGACCGTATTTACTGGGGTGTTACGCTCAAGGCTCATTCGGTAACATCTGTAACGTGCATGCGCTAAAAACGCACCCAAGCGTGGGTCTGGATCAGGCCCAAAGTGCGTAAGTGGGATCTATGGACTGGAGGGTGCATGTCCTCTAACGTAACTTCCATCATACGGAACTAAGTTTTGTACGATGGTATATATTTAGAAAGGGGTTGTGTTTCCTCTCTGCACGCTAATGTGCACTAGCATTTAAGTTTTGCAGTGTGGGTGTGACCACCCATTTACGAGCGAATCAGCGGTCAGATGGTCCGCTGATCCACAAGGGTGACTTAAGGCTGCCTTATAGTAGCATAAGTCACACCTTTTACATACGAGAGAGAGGGGAGTGACAAGGGGAATTAAATACTCCCTGCACACATGGAAACCGTGCGGGGGTGTGGATCTGGTTCATTGGATGGATTCAATCTGATGCAGAATTCCTTTCCTAATCTGCGTACGTAAGTCTCCTATTGTTATAAATTCTGGATCCAGCCCATTGGTTCTTAACCCAGCATTAGAGCACTCCACACTCATCATTTGGTTCCATGATAACAAATGTCTAGGGTGCATATAACTGCATATATTGTGTATAGGGTCTGACCATGCAGAGTGCAAAACACACCAAAAAAAGCATGTAAGTAGAGCAGCTGAACCGACATTAATAGCATAGTTGCCGACTTTTAACAATACCAGAGGGAAGCTTTAGATGCATACAGGGAACAAATTGCGTCATTAAGCCCCGCCCCCTGACTAATACTTACCCGTTTTTAGATGTAATAGGGATCGGGATGGGGCTTGAGGGTGCAAATTGCATCATCAAGTCCATCCCTGTCCCTAGAAACACTAGTATACTAGTGATGCCAGGCAGGGGGGCAGGACTTGAGGCCGTGGTTTACATGAAACCACGGACCTCTAGTCACTTGCGGGAGATTTGAAGGCTCTCCCGGGATACCGGGAGAACTGTCCGAATATCGCGTGTCTCCCCGGACATTCCGGGAGAGTCAGCAACCCTGATTAATAGAACACGTCTTTGACATCATCATAACCTGATATATGCACCGTACACAGTGCAAAAAATAGCATTTGAGCAAAACCAAAAATTGCACCAAGCCTATGCATTTTACAGATTTTAATCTAACTACTTAAAGCAGCTTTTTGTCTTATTTTACATATCACAATTGCACTTTATTTGGTAATTATGGTAGCTTTTTTATTTCTTTATTGTAAAATGACACACATAATGGAATAGTTGTTTGTGTTTGATTAACATAACTTGGGGCCGGATAGAGAGTTTATAACGTATGGCCTCTTATACACGCAAGGTAAAGTGTTTTCACTGCATACAAAATAATCCAAACCATTTTGCATCCCTTAGTTTGCAGAACGGTTTAGCCGAGCTGTATACTTGCACCTGTTTTGTCCTTACTCCCAAATCAATTGAATCAGCCCCAATATTGCTATAAAACTGTTAACATTCCCATGTCCTGCATACTTACCACATAAAGGAAAATACAGCAATATACTGCAAATCTTTAATATTCTATAATAAAACATTTGGGTGCTCAATGCAATTACATTTGTTGTTGCAGAGAGGAATAAAAGATACCAGTAAGTGGGTTTATTTTTCTCTTAACAGGTTTGGCCGATGTTTACACAGAAGTTACTGAGGCTTGTTTCCATACAGCAAATCACAGTGTAACTTTATCTGACACACGGAAACCTGTCGGGAGATGTTGAGCAATGAATGAGAAAGGTCCTCCTAAATAATTTACAACATGTTACAACCAGCGTAAAAAGATGAAACAGGTACAGTATATAGGGTGAGGCACAAAGTGTTAGCTGCAGATCCAGTGATAAAATATCATATGCTTTGAAATTTGGGGAAAAAAGCATAATAGACCATCTCCAGACTTACAATTCCACTGTGCTCGCAGTGGGTATCTAACGCCAGGGATGTGCTTTGCCAGTAGGATGGTCTTAGTCCGAAAGACCATCCTCCTGGCAGATCTCCACTCTATGAAGACTTGCTTGCAGGCAAGGGCAAGTCACTCAAATTGTTTGCAAGGAGTTGTGGAAGAAGATCCCTTTCTTAAGACTTCTGTGCCATCCTCATGTAAAATGGAGATAAATCAGATGCTTGCATAGTACAGAGGGCACTTAATAAACCCTCACTGTACAATTTACATACCTCCCCCTACAGCTTAGCATATGAACTGTTCATATCCTGCCCCTTATGTTTCTGGTGGAACTTGAGGTTTACTCTGATGCCAGGAGTTAAAGGTAATTCAACACAATTCTTAATCTATTATAATATTTTATTAAGAATTAAGCAAAATATATGCTACTTAGTTTGGGCTGATGTTTATTGCTTCATAATGCTCAGCAGGTGTCCAGGAGCCCCTATCTCATTTGCTGTTGAGCTGGACACTTCAAAATGGGCACTTCTGCAGTCAGTCCTGTAGGTGAGTCCGGGGGGCTGACCTTGTGCTAAGACCTATATACCTTGACAGCACCAGAGCTGGAACTTCCTCCCTTATTAGGTTATAATAATGTTTTAAGAAAGTATATTGGAACTTCTTATCCTACTAATTTCTAATATAGGCTGGCATTGCATAATGTTATCATCACACACCCTCTGCTTCAAATAAGAACATCCTTGTCGGCATGTCTTGTCTTTGTAACGTCTGGTTCTACACAGTGGGCCTGATTCAGAGATCCGCTTCCGATGGGATCTCAAATATATGCATCTAAGTGGCAGGTCGGAGCAGGTTGCAACCCACTGAATAAACAGTCACTTCCCTTGCAAACAGCGGCGGATCTTAAAGTTAGGCCACCATTGAAAAACCCTAACTCTGCGCTGTCATTTGAGATCTTAAGTGAATTAGTTGCGTTTATTTTAGATCCTAAGTGTCTGCTCGTGCCCACTTTCCCTCATCTCAATGCCTCCCCCCGCCCATATCTATGCAAATCCTTCAGTTCCTAAATTTACGCAGCACTTCGGATCTTAAGTGCTTGCGATCGATTTACAGGTCCGTGCTTACCGAATTTAGGATCCTAACCTCTACGTAGATGGCGTTGCGCTATTACTGGGCATGCGCAATGATGCAAATTTCTTAAGATCCTAAATATACGCACCTAAATAGCGATAATATCGTATCTCTGAATCAGGCCCAGTATTAATAACATGTAAACACCAAAAAAACATAAAAAATAGAGTACGACAGATATCTTAGGCTGCCCAGAGACACCAGGCCCACTCGGTCAGATTCAGATTTTTATTCACACATCCCCAACCCCTGTGGGTTTTAATTGGATTTTGAGCGATTCTTTGCACTGCACATACACACACCTGTATTGACTGATCAGAATGCATTGCAACTCATTCATACTTAAAAGGAATGAGACATCTGACAGAAAGGCGGGGCTGAGTTCACAAGTGGGCGTTTCCTCTTAGGCAATGTACAGTATAGGCATAGATCGGAAAATTCCCACCTTTTTGTAAGCCTGAATCTGGTCCCATGCCTCCACTACGCCCTCTGGCTGGGAAAGTTTTGAAGTGCAATGGGCCATTTAGTAAAGGAGAAATTTCCAACTCTATATTTGAGTTCTACTCTTGTGTCATCAGTTTAGGAGTATTTTACTGTAGTTATAGGGCCATATTCAAACCTAAGAAGCATGCGTAGTATGTCATTTATGCAATCTACATACCAGTTAGGTCTTTAAAGACCGCACAAATGAGCTTAGTTAGAAGGAGGCGGCCTAATGCCGCCTCAGGAAGTGTTTAGGTAGAAGTTGGAGGGGAGAGGGAGGGCGGCGGAGGGATTTAATTTACCCATAGAGGGCAGCAGGGAGAGGCAATGTCCAGGCGTAGTTTCCTTCTTAAGAATTAGGTGTGAATAGTCAGTAAAATGAGCTGTTATAGAAGTAAAAATTTAACAGCAGATAAAAAAATCAAATTGACTCAACTATTCTAACAATATATTTTAAATTTTTTTAAACCCATGATCTAAATGACAAGTGTGTAGTTATATCGTCTTCCGCGATCCTTCAGATAGCAAGATGTGTCCACTGTTACGTGTAACGAAAATGTTGAATATGCCGCATGTTTATTAATTATCGGTTATTAAAAAAAAGCAGATCAATAAAATTGAATGAAAGTAACAAAATATTTTAACTTAGCAACAAGCGCCTCATAACTTTTCCAATTGCATATCTTTAGTAAAATAATTACAAGTTTAAACGTTTCTCCGATGGTCTGCTACAGCTGTGGAGTCTCAGACGTCACCATTGTCTTCCTGGCCTAAGACGAGTCCTGCAGCCGCTGCAAATGATCAGGCTCAAGCAAAAGTTTGGGTATGGTCTGGACTCATTTCATGGTACATGCACTTATTGTAAACAGGTTACATTATTCTATCCAGGGTCGCCTTCAGAATTTGTTGGGCTTGGGACACACCATTGGGGCCCCATCCCCTATATGATGTCACATAAGCGGGCCCCTGCAGACCTGTGTTACCATCTGGCCAGTGTACAGGGAAATTCTTCAATGCGCATTGGCCCTGAAATGATGGCGGGCCCCCATTAGCTGCGGGTCCGGGACCAGTCCTGGCAACAAAAATCTTGAGGCCTGGTACATATATGTATTTTGGGGCCCCCTCCCTCCTCAATAGTGTATTCAGAGGTTCCTCTGAACCTTGGGGCCCATCACTGCCCGGGACAGTAGTCCTGACTATCCCCCCCAATAACCGGCCTGATTCTATTATGTCT
>WWET01003115.1:154112-174265 GCA_011038615.1 Limnodynastes dumerilii | reverse complement strand
CAGTTCTTTCGAAATTATCAGGAAAGTTACCAATTCAATCTTCAATATGCCTCTGGCAGTGTGTTTAATGTTCTTTGAGAAATATATCAAAGTGTACCCTTTATCGTCCTAATCTGCGCACACGTCTCTACAAGTCAGTCAGAACCCCTGGTGTTCTGTTCGCCGCTGTGAACAGCCATTTTTGACTTACACACAGCCGAAAGCTAATTGTCGGCTGCATTGCGAAATTCAGCCTGCGAACCTACGCCGGACTCAATAGTTTCTGAAGCTACAGGTTTGTGCAATGGAGGGGATGTACTATAGCCGGCTAGTTTTAGGGTTAGGCTACAGGAAGGGGATAAAGCCTAAAAAGGGACACTTAGGATCAGGCTACGGGGAAGGGAGACCCTCGGGTTAGGCTGCAGGGAAGGGAGTCTTAGAGTTAGGCTGTGGGGAAGGGAGACCTACGGTTAGGCTGCGGGGAAGGGAGTCTTAGGGTTAGCCTGCGGGGAAGGGAGTCTTAGGGTTAGGCTGCGGGGAAGGGAGTCTTAGGGTTAGGGGAAATGGAAGGGGAGAGTTAGGGCAAGAATTGGTATAAGGGTTGGGATAGGGGAAATAGAGAGCGGCACTTACCTGTCTGCGGCAGGGAAGGAAGTTTCTTTGTAGTTCTGTCTTCAGAAATGATGTTTAAAAATGCTCCTTTTGAAAAAGGGTCGTACTCATTGTCATCCCTCACCCGATCCCCTGACTGTGAACTAAACAACTATCACATCATTATTACACATCAAAGTGAATACAGGAACAGGTGATTGCATAGTGCTATTTCCTGTTAATGAAAATGGTATAGGTAAGAAAGCCTAAAAACCGGGGATAGGTCTGCATACATTTGCCTGGGTGGGGATATGTAAAAATGAGGGCATACTAAGTTTCCTAAATGCATTGCAGACTTCCAATGGGTCCACAGCATGTTGACTCAGTAGGTAGCACTTGTGCTTGACGTCATGAGTTCGATTCCCAGACTAGGCCTTATCTGTGTGGAGTTTGCATGTTCTCCACGTGACTGCATGGGTTTCCTCCGGTTATCTCCCACATGCAATAAATATGCTGGTATTGACTGCTGACTAAATTAACCTTATTAACACTAAATTAACCCTTAACCTATTTATGTGTTAGGGACCTTAGAATATAGCTCCAATAGGTCAGGGTCTGATGTATTTTTCTGTAAAGCGCTACGTAATCTAATAGCGCTGTTTAAAAACCTGTTAAGAAATACATTTTACACAAGGACTCAGTAGGTGTTTTAAGGTAGGAATCGGGAATCAGAATTCCTTGAAAGCGAGGGGAGTAGCCTGAATGGTTTGTCTGGATGTGATGTGACGATATTAGTGATGAGCATGCATCCTTACACTGTAGAAGCTGATTGGCTTCAAAAAACATGCACATAACTGAGAATTTGCATAAATTTGCATATTTTTTCCTGCATGCCTCCATTTATCTACAAAAACATTTGTACAACTCGTGCTAACAGTAAATAAAAAGAGAATCCACAACAAAGGAAGAAAAGAAACTTTGACGTCTGACTTGTAATTAATACGTATATATATATTTTTTTAGGTCTGAACATGTTTCATGCTGTATCCCTACTAGCAATCATGCCCTTGGCATTCTCGTCTTCATTCCATACATTATATAGTAAAAAGAAGAAAAAAAAAACCATGACATCCTTCAAAAATAAATCACAAAAATGAGACGTTCTGTTCTCCTCTGCCATATAAAAAGGGGCTTCAAATAGTTAAAGGGCATTTGCTTAGTTGAGTTTGGAGATACAGGAAGATAGTGTAAACTGTTTACTGTACAATGGAGATTCTGCCTGGACTCTATCTTCAGAATAAAAAGAACAGCTATTTGAATTGCACTAAATGGATTATTTCCTTTGTCATTTCTCTTTTTCTTCAGAGCACAGGTATGATGGAGCATAATATACAATATTTTATAGTAGAGTATAGTATAGTATATTTTATATGTGTCTATGACTGTTTATTAAAATATGTGAGTTTGGAATGTTATGTAGAGTGGAACATTCGCAATAACCGCCTCTGTTAGTGGGAGGTGCCCATGCATTCACTAGATAAATTAGTAGCTTAGTGGTTAGTATTTTACTTTCATTCACACAGCAATTATTTTTTAATCAAGCATGGCACTTTCACTGTTTCATCCAGAAATTAGTCATTAGTACTTTAGGACTAGATTCAGAGTTTAAAATTAGGGATGAAACAGGAAGAAATTTACACAAATTTCATCTGTTGCAAACAATATTAGGGTTGAGAGGTCTAAATAATTGTATAAAGGTAAAGCTGGTCAGTATCTGTGCAATAACCAAAAGAAAAGTATTCTTCCTGCATGGAAAGTGAAAAGTTCATTTGACTCCCTTCATTTGACAACATTGTTTTGCCCAGATGTAACGTTGCATCCTCTTATTTTTAAACTCTGGTCCTTAGTAATCTACACAAAATATAACTGAATCACACGGGAAACCCCAAATAAAAACATACATCGGCTGATCCAGAGCTGAGAGTAGCAATATTAAAAGTAGCAAATATGCACATGGGCAAAACCATGTTAGACTGCAGGGGAGGGATGGGGATGCATTTGAAATTAGTTGAGAGATGTTTTAAAACTCAGCTCTAAATAATAGATACAAAAATAGGTATGTGCCATTCCCAGACCCATAATATATCCCATTATATAATAATATATCCCATTATATAATAGTATATGCCATTCCCAGACCCATAATATATCCCATTATATAATAGTATGTGGCAATCTATCCCATATAGTATGTGCCAATAACAGACCCATGATATATACCCGTATAGTATAAAGAGATGTTCTGAATATTGCTTCTTTATAGGAATTATTATACACATGCATAAAACATTGACAGCAATTTTTGCGCAAGGGTCTGAAATAGGCCACAGACAATGGGCCGTATTTACAGCAATTATACGCACGCACGTAGCAAGGCGACACCCACCAACACCCAGGACACTCCCCTCTCACGGCCGTGCAATCATAGACTTACACCTCCATAGACCACCTCTAACTTTACGTGTGTATATGTATGCTGTACGTGTGATCCTATGTAACCACGCCCTTTAAGACTCATTTAAATGCCCCCCCACCCTCTTTCACATAACTTTTCAGGTACGTATTTCAACCCCGCCCATCCGTATGTATGTCCCCAAGTGCGATTCACATCCGTGCTTAAAGCACTTACGTGCGTATATTTAACGTAACTTACATAAATAAAGTTACTACGCATGCGCAGTTACTCCATACCTAAAAATACTCACGCAACTTCAACGGAAAACGGATTTGTGAATACGGTCCTATGAGCCTCTTGGGCGTAGACATGACCTGGGTTAAGTGTAAATCTTCCTTTGTTAGATCAGCTCTGGATCGAGGGTCACTTGCTGGGTTACACCATCACTGCACATTGGCTATATCCCTCCTCTCCTTCCCTCCCATAACACGCACTTCAGAGCACTAGCCACTGCAGCTCGAGTCTCGCTCTGATGTGACTGGGAAGTGATTGCGTTGTGGTTCCTTTCTGAGCATGCACAGTGCAAAAGATACCCCATGTGACCTGGCGTACACTCTCCTCTTGATCAGGTCCAGTGGGTCTCATTTAATAAATGATATGCCTCATGTCATGGTTTAATTTTGCATTTTATTCACGCTGGGTGTGCCCGGGGATCAGGCATCCACACAAACAAGTGAGACGCAAAGTCTTATGCAATTACACGACTTGTGCCCTAACGCTGATCCACGTATAGTATCCTAACGCCTATCCCTAAGGCTAGGCTACGTATAGTATCTGAGTCAGGGCACTAAAGAGGTCCATTATGGAAAGAATATGAGCACTTAAAGAGGTTAAAAGGTTTAATATGTCTTATGATAAAGCACTTTATCCCTCCTTAATTATGCAAAAAAAAAAAGCCCTTATTTCCCCACCCCCATCCAGGGATCTTCAGCATAATGGAACCTGGTTAAGGAGGAATAAAGAGCTTTATTAAGTTCCATATAAAACCATATTAAGAAGGGCAAATTTTTGTGCAATTAAGAAGAAATTCAGAGTAGCGGATGTATAACATACACATCCATTGTTTAGCGATTTTTACTACTGCGCCAGCGTAGTCATTTTTTTACGTAATCTACGTATCTTTTTCTTATGTAGATTGCGTAAATGCGGTCTGAAAGATGAGAAAAATACTATAATAAATTTAAACTCTTTACTATTTGTGTGTAACTAAACAAGATCAGACATTTCCTTGAGTAAAAAAGAAACTTAGCTTATCCTCTCCCCCCTAAGATTGCAGCATACAAGCATTGCCTATGTCTGCTAGCATACTATGGTAGAAACTTTTGAGCCTCCTACCTGTGTCTTTACCTATGCTTGATAAGGTTTATATAAAAAAATAGAGCCCCAATTATACATTATTATACACTATTATAACCCAGTACTGGAATATGGATTGCTCAGAGGTAACAGAAAGGGATGCATGAAATATTAACACTTGCAAAAGGTCAAGATGTATGAAACCAAAGCCTTCCAGGATCATGGAGAGTTCACACCTGAGTCAATCAATGTCCACACTGAAGATAATTACAAACAATTGTGTAGTGCAAACACTGTGGGCGCAGATGTGTAGGTGCAGCCTATGGGTGATATATAGTGTTACCACGTGACACTGAAAATAACTTAGTACAGGAAACCTATAGGGGTACAAGACCTTAATAGGAAAATATCTCCCTGTGGGCGCATACACTTCTATGTGTAGGTGCAGCCTATGGGTGATATATAGTGTTACCACGTGACACTGAAAATGACTTAGTACAGGAAACCTATAGGGGTACAAGACCTTAATAGGAAAATATCTCCCTGTGGGCGCATACACTTCTATAAAACAAAACCACAGACTAATGCAAAAGATCTAACAAACGGTGCGTACCTGTGATACCTTATATAAATATATCCTCCAAGACAATAGTGAAAGGGACCAGTGGGTCTGCTGAAATTCCCAGCAATATGAATATTACCTCAAACGCAATGGTCAAAAAGAGCAAATGGGTCCGCTAAGATTCAATATACCGACATAGACATAATAACAATGGGGTATAAGTGTAGTTCTAAAACAAATAAATGAATAAACCACTGAAATCTCAATCTGTGGTCTGGATATCTCCCGCTTATCAAACACAGATACCCATCCACGTGAGTTGGGTATCTGTGTTTGATAAGCGGGAGATATCCAGACCACAGATTGAGATTTCAGTGGTTTATTCATTTATTTGTTTTAGAACTACACTTATACCCCATTGTTATTATGTCTATGTCGGTATATTGAATCTTAGCGGACCCATTTGCTCTTTTTGACCATTGCGTTTGAGGTAATATTCATATTGCTGGGAATTTCAGCAGACCCACTGGTCCCTTTCACTATTGTCTTGGAGGATATATTTATATAAGGTATCACAGGTACGCACCGTTTGTTAGATCTTTTGCATTAGTCTGTGGTTTTGTTTTATAGAAGTGTATGCGCCCACAGGGAGATATTTTCCTATTAAGGTCTTGTACCCCTATAGGTTTCCTGTCCACACTGAAGAGATTAACTAATTCAGTGCTGAAATGCAGGAAACAAACTACAGCAATCCTGCTAGATGGGAGGAGAAACAGCAACAAATGAATAACTTGCTGACAGTATAAAAGAAAGTGAATATAATGGAAGCATTTATAAAATATGATTGTTCTTTGGTTTTTTTTTTGGCTAATGCTAACAAGTGTTCATCTATTTTGCAGTTGGAACAACAACAGTATTACCTCAACCAACAGAGAAAAGCAGAACATCTACAAGTAACATAATAATGACTCCTAAGGAGACATCTGTAAGCAACATAGCTCCTAACTTGATATCTCCAAATACTACACCTTCCATACCAACAGAAACCAGGACAGACAAAGCACTGACACAATCTGCCATATTGATTGCACATACAGAACTAGCAAGAGAGAGAACAGACAAAGAAAGTATAATAATATACCCAGATTCAACAGACGCACCAGGAACAGCCTCACAATACACAAATATTTCTCCAACTGAAGCCATAACGTCTTCACACACAAAGACAGAAGCTGCTACAATACAAACTACAAAAACAGCCTCAAGTACTGGGGGTACAACATCACCAACAGAAGCAACGCAACAAAAAGCAACAATTACAACTTCAAATTCAGTAACAGAGGAGTCTCCTCCTAAACTAATAATAGGAACTAAGGCACAAGACCTGACACAAATAACTACAAACACATTTAAAGGAAGTGAATCTACTTTAACCAAAAATTCAGAAACTACAGGAATGGACTTAGATATCACACCACTTACATCTGTCCAACGTACAGAAAAATCACCAACAGAAAATCCAGCAGATTATATATCCATTTCATTACAGGATACAACAACAGGACAATCTTCAGAAACACTTACAAAAACATTGACAGATAGTATACAAGTCACAAAAACAGTAACCGCAGCAACTAATGGAATAATGACAACATTTGCTCAAATAGCTCAGGAAACAGCAACAGCGCCATTCACAGGACATAAGGCAATGTCTCCAACAGGATTTGCTGAAGATAAAACGTCATCCATTAAAATGACAACTGAAATGCCAGTTTTGAATGCAAAATCTGTGTCTACAATAGAAAGGACACAATTAACCACAGCAGAAATTACGACAATACCCATAGATGTTGTAACAATGGATACTGCTACTCTAGGAATGTTACCATTTTCAACAGGTGATACTACAAGTGTTACCGCACACGTTATATCCTCTATAGAGACCATACAATCAACAATAACTGCAGCAGCAGTAACTGCACCTAAATATGATGCCACAACAGAATCCGATATATCAAGAACAACAAAATATACAGATACAACAGAAGACGGACTAAATGCTAAAACAAGCACAGCACATGCAAAAAACTCAACAATAGAAACAGCTACAGATGTTACAAAAACAGCAATCCATGATGTTACAACAGCAAATACTGACAGCTATGAAACAACACCTAAAAAAGCTACATCAGAAGATTTTACAACATCTTTAGCTGTTGCTACGACCAATGTTGTCATGACAACAGAATTGTCTCCTGACATTCTCACAGCTTCATCGACAGGACTTACTACAATGGCAATATCGGAAACATCTGCAGAAAGTATGTCCACCCCAACAATAAAGGTTTCTATAATAGGAGAATCTACAGAAACACCTACAAAGACAGTGACAGAAAATACACAGATCACAAAAACAGTAACAGCAGACAGTGCAATTCTGACTACTGTCACTAATACAGGCCAGATAACTACAACTGCATCGTCCACAGAAGGTAAAACAATGTCCCCACCTGGGTTAGATGTTGTAGATATAACCACATCAATAAAATTTACAAGTGGAAGTGCTCCTGAAGGTTTAATTACAACAAGAGGTTCTACAATTGTACCCACAAAAGCTATTCTAGCTACAACTCCCACGGCATCAACAGCATCTGCAGAAGGAGTAATAGCGTCTACATATGGTGGGACACATATATCACCAACAACAGAAGAATCTACTATAACAACAGTAAAAAGTACAAATAAGCCAGTGACAATATTTACTGTTTCGACAGAATTGTCTCCTGATATTTTGACATATAAATCTACAGGAATTACAACAAAAGTTACATCAGAACCACCTTCAGAAACTATATCCACCCCAACTAGTATTTCTATAGCAGGGACCTCTATAGCACCTACTAAAACAGTGATGGAAAGTACACAGACAATAACAGCAGCACCTACTACAATACTAACAACTGTTCCCCATACAGCTCAGCAAACAACAACTGCATCGGTCATGGAATCTATAACAATATCTCCAACTGTGTTAACAACATCCATAAAACCTACATCTGGAAGAGCCACTGAAGGTTTGATTACAAAATCCTCAGGACTGTCAGCAGAAGCAACAATAGGAACAACTGCAGAAATTAAACCAATATCCACAGATGTTTCAACAAGTTATACAACTACTCCAAAATTTCTGCCAATTACAGGAGGAACTGCAGGAGGAACTACAGCAACTACAGTATCTACAACCACAATTCCATCAGCAGCAGCTACAGGAGGGGAAATGACATCATCATTTGTGGTTCCAAAAGAAACAGCAACAACTGAAACAACAAAACATACAGATGCATCAACAGAAGGAACACAAGCTGGAACAAGCATTAATCCTGTAGAGGTCTCAACCAAAGATTTAATGACATCCTTAGCAGTTACTACAATTACTGATGTTGCTAAAACAGAATTGTCTCCTGATATTTTTATAGATAAATCTACAGGATTTACAACAAAAGCCTCATCCGATAAATCTGAAGAAAGTGTCTCCATCCCAACAAGTGCTTCTATAACAGGAGAACCAACAGACATACCTACAAAATCACTGACAGAAAATTCTAATGATTTTAAAGCAACATCAGAAACACCTTCAGAAACCACATCCATTGCTGCATTGACCACAACAACTGTAACAACTGCAAAAGGTACAAGTACACCAGTGACATTTACTGATGTTATTACAACAGAATTGTCTCCTGATATTTTTACATATAATTCTATAGGACTTACAATGAAATCAACATCAGAATCACCTTCCACCGTAACCAGTACTTCTATAGCAGGAACCTCTATACAAACACTTACTAAAACAGTGACAGAAAGTACACAGACTACAAAAACAATAACAGCAGCACCAAGTACAATACTAACAACTGTTCCTCATACAGCTCAGCAAACAACAATTGCATCAGTCATGGACTCTATAACAATAACTCCAACTGTGTTAGATGCTGAAGATTCACGGACGGCAATTTCGTAGCTCTGGATCAGGCCCAATGAAGAGGAAGCAATGTGATGAAAGGGTTGTACGATGCAGGAGGACAGAATGTGATGAATTATCATTTATATGTTGAAATTAAGTGTTTCTCAAAGTTTATAAAGTGCAAAAGTTTTGGCTACGGGGGTCCTTGTGCACTACTTTGCCCAGGGCCTACAATGCTGTTAAGATGGTCCTGCTGCAGTCTTAAAGACCGCGCATACGCAAGCTATGTTGCAACAAGAATCGTAGATGACGTTAGAAAATTACTGCGCATGCGCAGTAGCACAAATCGGAAAACTCCGGGCGTATATGCAATGCGCCTGGAGCTCTGAATCCGGCCCTAAGAGAGGAAAGTTACTCTTGGGCGAAACCATGTTGATTTCAGAAGGTAATTGTACTCTGTGCATGCAGGGATATATCTTTGAACTTGTTACTGCACACAGATACTGACCAGTTTTACTATCACACTGTTATTTAGATTTGGGCTGGGAAACATCACCTCTGTATTGTTTGTAACAGATGAAATTTAACTCCAATGCTGCAGACTGCAACAGTTGTGGCGGTTAACAGGGTTTATGGGGAAGATTAGAGTTATAAAGAATTAGGATGAGGCTGCAGGAAATGGATGGTTAGGGTGAGGCTGCAGGACATGGAGGGTTAAGCTGCGGGGCATGGAGGGTTAGGGTTAGGCTACAGGACATTGAACATTAAAGCTAGGGCTGAAGAAAGGGAAGGTTAGGCTAATTGCAATCTGCATTTAGCTGTAGTATGAGTAGTCTTTCAAAATGAAGACCATTGTACACACTTACTCCGTATCAGGACCCTGACTTCACCTGAGGCTCTGTGACTTGTGTGTGGTAAAGGGTTAATCATGGACGGCGTGCTGATTTGCGTGTGCTTGCGAATCAGTTCCAATATTGTTACCCTCAGGGGCCTAACTTAAACTTTCTTGGCAGAATTTTTAAAGAGGCCCCTTACTTAAGTCTCCGGCAGGCCCCACAGCAATCGCACCCATTGTACCCCCTATAGTTACACCCTTGGTTACCCTATTAAATGACCCAGGCGTATAAAGCAGGGTTGCCGACTTTTAAAAGCTTCCCTTTCGGGAGATCCCGGAGGGAAGCCATAGATGCCTGCAAGGGGCGGGGCTTAAAGGCACAATTTATGCAAATGGCATCGTTAAGCCATGCCCCTTGATAATCAGTTACCCATTTTGGGGTTTCATAGGGATGGGGGTGGGGCTTGATGATCCAGTTTGCATCATCAAGTCCCTCCCTGTCCCTGGCAACACTAGTAAACTAGTGTTGCCAGGCAAGGGGGGCAGGACTTGAGGCCGTGGTTTTGCCGAATTTCGGGAGTCTCCTGGACATTCCGGGAGAGTTGGCAACTAAGGTATACAGGTAGAACTTTGAAATAGCTCCTAAGAAAGAATTACCTGCACCCTTTAATTGTGTCAAACCTGTAAGCTCTTTTCTTTATCACACACATAACAGGGATTTGTTCCAGCTTTATATAAGAGGCGCGCTGAGCAGTCACTTTAAGTATTACTGTATAACACTGCTTTAATAACTTTATTACTCCCAGCACAGGAACCAGACATCTGCCCAAGCTCTACACCATCAGTAGATCATTGGTGACCCTGACCTGCCTCCAGCACTGCACTGGGATATGAAATATAGAGCAGGGTGGGAAGATTGGCTTCAGCTTCAAGTGCAAGTCTCTGATCAGCTAATGAACCAGAGCTGAGGACACTGTCAGTTTAGTGTGTGAGGAACGGTCCTTAAATCATTATTATACACCCTCAGGGTCAATATCAATCACTTTATGGCTAGGAAACATTCAGTAGCTGATGGGATATTAAAATATGAATTGTGTGAGCAAGTTATGAATTAAATCGATGAACTCTGGATACATTGAACCTTTTACCTCAGTAGATGGCCCAATCCACTGAAGATGATAACATTCTACTGCATAAACATAGTTGCCGAATCTCCCGGAATGTTCGGGAGACTCCCGAAATTCGGGCAAGTTTCCCGGTATCCCGGGAGAGCCAGCAAATCGCCCACAAGGGACGTGAGGCTCGTGGTTTCCATGAAACCACGGCCTCGAGTCCTGCCCCCTGCCTGGTAACACTAGTTTACTAGTGTTGCTAGGAACAGGGCGGGACTTGATGACGCAAATTGCATCATCTAGCCCCACCTCCATTCCTATGAACCCCCCCCAAAAGGGGTAATTGATAGCCTTAGGTTGGGGCTTAATGATGCAATTTGCATACATTTTGCCTTTAAGCCCCGCCTCCCACATGCATCTATGGCTTCCCTCTGGGATCTCCTGGAGGGAAGCACTTAAAAGTCAGCAACCCTGTGCATAAAGCAGGCCTGGCCAACATAACCAGTGGATCCCAGGTGTTGTGAAACTACAAATACCAGCATGCTTTGTCAGGTGTCAACTATGTCTGTGCAGTGAAAGAATGCAGGGACTCGTAGGTTCACAACCCCCAGGGCCAGATTTACTAAGCTGCGGGTTTCGAAAAGTGGAGATGTTGCCTATAGCAACCAATCACATTTTAGCTGACATTCTCTTGTATGTAATAGGAAAATGACATCTAGAATCTGATTGGTTGCTATGGGCAACATCTCCACTTTCCCAAACCTGCAGCTTAGTAAATATGGCACCTGGAGAGCCACAGGTTAGCAAACCTGGCATAAGGGGAGCTGGCTTATATATGATGTCATACAAGGGCGTAACTACAGGGGGTTCAAAGGGTTCAGCTGCTGCGGGGCCCGGCGGCTTAGGGGCCCGCAGCCCCGCAGGCAGCACCCATCTCACCCCCAACTTAATCAAACCACTATAAACTGACTAAGCAGCGCTGTGGAGTCTGTCTCCCCAGCGCTGCAACAGAGGGTCACGGTGGATGTACACTTCATTTACCGTGACTCTCTGTAGCATTGCTAGAGAGACAGATTCCATGGCCTCTCTCCCCACATATAGCAATTACACGGCGCTGCAGCCAGCTCCTCTCATGCAGACGCCAGCGTGATGACGCCAGCGAGGAGGCGGAGTCAAGGCTCCGTTCTATTTCTATAGTTGCTGCTGCAGGTAAGTCAATTTCAGATGCAACAACAGAAAGAGTAGGGGTTGAAACAACCACAATGCCTGTAGAAGGTTCACCATTAGCAACATCTACAGATATTACAACCAATGATGTAACAAAAGGAAACACTGTCAAAGGTGAAACAACAACATCTAATGAAGCTACATCAAAACATTTAATAACATCTTTAGCTGTTGGTACATCCACTGATGTTGTTAAAGCCACATCAGACACACCTTCAGAAACCACATCCATTGCTGCATTGACCACAGCAACTGTAACAACTGCAAAAGGTACAAGTACACCAGTGATATTTACTGATGTTATTACAACAGAATTGTCTCCTGATATTTTTACATATAATTCTATGGGACTTACAACGAAAGCAACATCAGAATCACCTTCAGACACTATATCCATCCCAACCAGTACTTCTATAGAAGGAACCTCTATAGCACCTACAAATACAGTGACAGAAAGTACACAGACTGTAAAAACAGTAACAGCAGCACCAAGTACAATACTAACAACTGTTCCTCATACAGATCAGCAAACAACAACTGCATCAGTCATGGACTCTATAACAATATCTCCAACTGTGTTAACAACATCCATAAAACCTACATCTGGAAGAGCCACTGAAGGTGTGATTACAGAATCCTCAGAGCTGTCAGCAGAAGCAACAATAGGAACAACTGCAGAAATTAAACCAATATCCACAGATGTTTCAACAAGTTATACAACTACTCCAAAAGCTCTACCAGTTACAGGAGGAACTGCAGGAGTAACTACAGCAACTACAATATCTACAACCACAATTCCATCATCAACTGCTACAGGAGAGGAAATTACATCATCATTTGTGGTTCCAAAAGAAACGGCAACAACTGAAACAACAAGACATACAGATGCAACAACAGAAGGAACAGAAGGTGGAACAAGCATTAATCCTGTAGAGGTTTCAACAAAAGATTTAATGACATCCTTAGCAGTTACTACAATTACTGATGCTGCTAAAACAGAATTGTCTACTGATATTTTCATAAATACATCTACAGGATTTACAACAAAAGCATCATCCGATAAATCTGAAGAAAGTGTCTCCATCCCAACAAGTGCTTCTATAACAGGAGAACCTACAGACACACCTACAAAATCACTGACAGAAAGCACACAAATCACAAACACAAGAACAGCAGCAACAAGTACAACACTGACCACTGTTCCTCATACAGCTCAGCAAACAACAACTGCCACATCCAGTGACGCTAAAACAATGTCCCCAACTGCATCAGTCATGGGCTCTAAATCAATATCTCCAACTGTGTTAACAACATCCATAAATCCTACATCTGGAAGAGCCACTGAAGGTTTGATTACAAAATCCTCAGGACTGTCAGCAGAAGCAACAATAGGAACAACAGCAGAAATTCAACCAATATCCACAGATGTTTCAACAAGTTATACAACTACTCCAAAAGCTCTACCAGTTACAGGAGGAACTGCAGGAGTAACTACAGCAGCTACAACATCTACAACCACAATTCCATCATCAACAGCTACAGGAGGGGAAATTACATCATCCCTTGTGGTTCCTAAAGAAACAGCAACAACTGAAACAACAAAACATACAGATGCAACAACAGAAGGAACAGAAGGTGGAACAAGCATTAATCCTGTAGAGGTTTCAACAAAAGATTTAATTACATCTTCATCGTTCACTACTTTTACTGATGTTGCTACAAGAAAATATCCAGTTACACCAGGAACAATACAGTTCACAACAGAAAGTCTTAACATTATAACCACACAACCTAAACTAGCTACAACCAACAAAGCATCAACAACAACTTCAACAATTACATCAGCAACTTCCAAAAGGGAAACAATATCTACAATTGCAATTTCAAAAGAAACAGCAGCAATGACAAAATATACAGATGCATCAACAGGGGTTGAAACAACCACAATGCATGTAGAAGGTTCAACAATAGCAACAGCTGCAGATATTACAAAAACATCAACAGATGATGTAACAAAAGGAAAGACTGATAAAGATGAAACAACAGAATCTAATGAAGCTGCATCAGAACATGTAATGACATCTTCAGCTCTTTTAACATCTACTGATATTGTTCAAACAGAATTGTCCACTGATATTGCCACTGAACTAGCAACTAAAGCAACATCAGAAACAGCTTCAAAAACCACATTCATTTCGGCAAGTGCTGCAATAACTGGAAAAACTACAGAAACCTCTATAAAAATTAAATCAGAAACTGCCCCGATCACAAAATCTGTAACAGGAGCAGCAAGTACAGTATTGACTACCATTGCCGAAGCACCTCTAGAAACTACAAGAGCATCATCCTTGGCTACTGAGACTATTTTCCCAACTGAGAAAGTTGGTGAAGATGCAACAACATCCATAAAAATTCTTACATCTGAACAGGCAATTGATGGTTTTATTTCAAAATCCAGCCAACCTACAAAAGCCACTACACCAGATCCAGCTACACCAGGGACATTACCATATACAACAGGAGAGCCTGCCATTATAACCACACAATTTATACCAGCTACAACCATCAATCCCTTAACAACAACTGCAGAAGAGGAAATCACATCTATATTTGTTGTTTCAAAAGAAGCCACAGGAACAACAAAAAATACAGATGCAGCAACAGAGGGATTAGTAATTGAGACATCCACAGAGCCTGCAGAGGTTTCAACAATAGCTATAGCTACAGATGGAACAAAAACTTCAACTGATGATGTAAGAATAGGAATGACTGATAGTGATCGAATAACAACATTCAGTGAATCTACATTGGATGATTCAATTACATCTTTAGCTGTTACTATATTAACGGATGTTGAAACAACAGAATCGTCTCCTGACATTTTCACAAACAAATCTACAGAATTTACAACAAAAGCTTCAGAGACATCTACAGAAAGTATGTCTGTCCCAACAAGTGTTTTTATAACAGCAGCATCTACAGACACATCTACAAAATCATGGATGGAAAGTACACAAATCACAAAAACAGTAACAGCAACAACAGGTCTGGTACTGACTACTGTTGCTCATATAAGTGAGGAACCACTAACAGCTGCATCTACAGCAATATCTACAGAAGCTAAAACAATATTTCCAACTGGGTTAGATACTGAAGATGCAACAACATCCATAAAATCTACAACTAGAAGGGAAACTGAAGGTTTGATGACGAAACCCTCAGAACTGTCAACAGAAGCAGCAATAGAGACATCTGCAGAAATTAAGTCATTGACCACAGATGTTGCAGCAAGAGACGCAACTACACAAGGAACTTTACCAGTTACAACAAAAGTAACTGCAGGAGAAACCATACCAGCTATATCTGCTAAAGCCACCATTCTATCAACCACAGCCAATGAAGGAACAATAGCATCTACATATACTGACACAATTATTCCAACAACAGCAAATACATCAAAATATCCAGCTACAGAGACCAAAGATGCAGGGTTTGACACAACCTCAATGCCTCTAGCAGGTTCAACAATTGCAACAGGTACAGATGTTACATCAATATCAACATCTAATGAACCTATATCAGAAGATTTAATAACATCTTTTGCTGTTGTCTCTTCCACTGATGTTGTTAAAACAGAATTGATGCCCACTGATATTATCCCAGAATTAACAACAAAAGCAACACCTTCAATAATAACATCCATTTCAACAAGTGCTGCAATAACGGAGATAACTACAGAAACATCTTCCAATTCAATAATAGAATTTACGCCATCCACAAAATCAACAACAGCGGCAACAAAATCAATGCTGCCTACCATTGCTCATACACCTCCAATAACTACAAGGTCCTCATCCACAAATGCTCAGACTATTTTAGCAACTGAGATAGCTGGCGAAGATAGAATAACATCCATAAAAATTCCTACAACTGAACAGGTAACTGAAGATTTAACTGCAAAACAACCCGCAACAGCCACAACACAAGATAAAGCAACACCAGAAACATTACAGTTTACAACAAAAGATCCCGCAGTGTTAACCATACAATCTATATCAGCAACAACCATCCCTCCATCAACAACATCTGCAGCAGGGAAAATGTCACCTACAGAACCAGCGACAACAACATCTATTAAAACCTCATCAGAAGAGTTAATAACATCTTCACCTGTTACAACATTTACTGATGCCGTCACCACAACATTGTCTCCTGATATTTTCACAAATAAATCTTCAGGACTTACAACAAAAACAACATCAGAATCACCTTCAGAAACTATATCCACCCCAACCAGTGCCTCTATAACAGGAACTTCTACAAAAACAATAGCAGCAGCATCAAATACAGTACTAACAACTGCTCATACAGTTCGGAAAACAACAATTGCATCAGACATGGAATCTAAAACAATATCTCCAAGTGGGTTAGATGTTGAACATTCAACAACATCCATAAAACCTACAACAGGTAGGACCACTGAAGGTGTGATTACAAAATCCTCAGATCTGGCAACGGGAGTGACAGTAGGAACATCTTCTGAAATTAAGACAGTATCTACAGATGTTGCAACTATACTGGAAGTTCTACCAGTTACAACAGGAACAACTGCAGGGGCAACTACTCCAACTACAATATCTGCAACCATCAACGTACCAACAACATCTACAAAAGGAGAAATGACATCTATAAAGGTTACCAGAAATGATATAGAATCAGCCACAACTATTATATATGCAGCAACACAAAAAGATGTGTTTGAAACAACCAAAATGCCTGTAGTAGGTTCGTCAATAGCTACAGTTACAGATGGTATCAATGCCGGGCTTTACACAATAACTTCTAATAAAGATCCATCCATAATAACATCTTTAGATGTTACTTCATCTAGTGGTTTTGTTACCATAGAAATACCTACACACACCGTCACAACAACATCTGAAAGACTTTCAACAAAGGCAACATCAGATACATCTATGGAAAATGTATCCAGTGTGGTAGATGTGGCAATAACCAGAAAATCTACAGACACAACTACTAAAACAATGACTGAAAATACACAAATGACAGAAGCAGGAACGGCATTAAAACATGAAACATTGACTACTGTTACTCCTGCGACTCAGGAATCTACAATAGCATCATCTAAGGAAGTGATCACTACCTCCCCAGCTGGGATAGGTGCTGAAGATGCAACAACATCTATAAAGAGTCTAATAACTGGAAGTTTGATTACAAAATCCACAGAATCTACAGCAGCAGAAACTTATGCATCATCTTCAGAAATAACAACCATGGATGTTGCAACAAGAGATACAACTTCACCAGGAACATTCACATTTGCAAAAGAAACTATAACATATCTAACCACCCCAGTTATACAACCTACAACCACCATGGCATCGATAACAGCTGGAGAAATTACATCCACGTACAGCTTCACAAAAAAGACAACAGCAACAGAACCAACCAACGATACAAATTCACCAACAGATGAAGGAAAAGTGGAAACAACCATTATACCAGTAGCAGCTTCAACAATGGCAACAGTAACAGTTAATACAAAAACATCAATGGATGATGTAACAACAGTAAACACTGACAAAGTTACAACAACCTCCTCTAATGAAGCACAAACAAGGGATCCCATAACAACTTTAGCTGTTACGTCATCTTCTGTTGTAAAATCTGAATTAGTTACAACAAAAGCTATAGGATTTACAGGGAAACCAACATCAGAAACGTCTGCAAAAAGTATATTCACTTCAGATGGTACTGCGATAACAGGAAAATCTACAGAAACACTTACAAAAACATTGACAGAAGGTACACAGGTCCCAGAGCCAATCACCACAGACAGTACAAATGCATCAGTAGGAACCACTGTCAGAGCTGACACTACACCATTCACAGAAACTGCAACAGCTTTAACTACATCTATTGCTTCTGCAGAATTGCCTGTTGTCTCAACTACATTGATAGACCTTACAACAAAAGCATCAGAAGTATCTGCAGATATTTCCACCGTTGCTGCAATAACCGGAAATGTGCCTGAAACTCTCACAAAAATATCTTCAGAAAGCACAGACATCACAGAAACAGCAACAACAAGTGAAACACCGACTACTGTGTCTCAAACAGCTCAGGAAACTTCAGCTGCTACACCTGGAACATCACCATTTACAACAGGAGCTATTGCAGCTGTAACCACACAAGCTACAACCATCATTACACCATCGACAGGTGCAGAAGGAGTAAAGACATCTACATATGGGGCCACAAAAGAAATATCAACAGCAGTAACCACAAAATATGCAGATGCAACAACAGAGCGAATAGGAGATGATATAACAAGTATTGTAGAAGCCTCAACAGTATCAAAAGCTACAGATGACACAAAAACAGAAACAGATGATTTAATGATAATAAACACTGTCAAATCTGAAATAACAACATCTTTTGAAGCTGCTAAGATAGTTTCAACAATACCTTTAGATATTAAAACAACATCAACAACTGTAAAAGGTAAACCACGTTCCACTAATATTTCAATTTAAGTAAAAAAAACATGAATAATTTCATGTTATATCCCTTTCACACCTAGTTATGGACCCAGGAGTAACCATGGTCAGGTGTTGGTGTGAATGGGTCAACTGTGTTATACCGGGTCCACGACCTTGGTCGATACCAGGGTTATTCCCGGGATGGTCTAACCCGTTCTGTGGTGTGAAAGGGGGAACTCAGGTTATTCAACCTGACTTCCATTACAAATATGTAAATTGGGGGATGGAGAGCACTTTCTGTCTCTGCAGTCACGGGTACAGTGTGAAAGGATATAACCTGGTATTTACCCGGGTTCTAGCTGCGGTTTGAATAGCTGCAACACGGCTATAAGCTATGTTCATTATCCCGGGGGAGACCCAGGTCTTTAAGGTGAAAGGGGTGTTAAAGAAGTTTGAACTGAATCCAGAGTTTGAAAATAAGGTGGAAATTCCCAGGGAAACGCCTTGTTAAATTGCCAGGGAGACTTGCAAATCGCTTCTAAAGTACAGCAAACACCGGCGATTTTACTCAAATCGACCTTAGTAAATGAGGCCCCTTATCTCTTATCTCTGGGAAATCTTGAAGGGAAGAGATAGATGCCGGTTTGGGGGCGAGACTTGATGATGTGATTTTTGCAAATTGTGTCATTAAACTCCGCCCTTTGTAAATAAATGCCACTAGTCCTAGTATTACCAGGGATGGGGGCGTGGCTTGTTGACGCAAATTATTAACACTGGGACTCACTGTATTGAGACACAGGGTGTGGGGCTTCAGGCCACTATTTGAATTAAATCAAATCAAACAAGATAAGTTTTACTATTCCCAGTTGTATTGAAACTAAATTTTCCCCCTTTTTTTCAGATGTCATTTTTGAAAGATTGGAACCTGTACAGGTAAGAGACCCATTTACAGATCTATTCTGTACTGTGCAGTTAGCATTAGCAGGTCCATATCTAGTCTGGTTACCCCAAAGTTTATCAACCTAGGGCTATTGGATCCTTGGAACGGAACTCTGGGGTATACCAGCAGACTGCAGATCTGTCCTAACTGGTGACTTGGAGTCATTACAAATCACCACTCCTCCCAATAGCTACTGTAGATAATTAATTCCTAAATTTGTTGTGATACAAGATAGAATATTTTGGTGCACAAAAAAGTTAACTGTTTTGCATTGTGCAATAAGTCAACTTTATCCGTGAGATACAACGGCGGTTATTTTATCTACAGTGTAGTAGGATCCAATATTCAGGATGTTTCCATAAAAAAACATTTATCTCAGAAACTTTGTTGTTTGTACATCTACCTTTAATGCTGCACTGAAGTTTTAAATCTCCATTACTCTTTTTTAGAGAGAAATATTCACCAAACACCTAGGTAAGAAATACTTATTAAAACTACTTCTTGACTTTTTTTTCAGTTATTTTTCTTCTTCTTCTTCTTCTTCTTATTATTATTATTATTATTATTGTTATTTAATTATTATTATTTTCAGTGATATACAGTGAAGATTCCCAACATTCCACACC
>WWET01003115.1:141531-154003 GCA_011038615.1 Limnodynastes dumerilii | reverse complement strand
ACTTAAACATTCTAGGATCAAATTTAGTCTACAGACTACCATAATTTCTGGAGTGGGGGAGGGGAAACCAGAGTGTCTGTAGATGAGGACCCCATCCATTGTGCCATTGGGTCTGATCCAGAGTTATGCCGGTGTGTAAGAATGGCAGAAATGCCATTCTGCGCATGCGCCGGGCATATTTTGCCCGGTGTAATCCATGGCTCTGGGAGCCATGGATCTGGCTTCCGTAACTACACTGTAGTTACGGAAACTAGGTGGGAGGAATGAGGGTAATTAGGAGGGGAGGGCTGGGTTACACAAATTACGCTCCTGTGTGAGCGTAGTTACACACAGTTACGCTGGCTGAAGTAGAGTAGCCTTCGGCCGGTGTAACTATATGTAACTATGTGTAACTACGCTCACACAGGGGAAGTGACAGGGGGAGTGCACCAGAGCTACGCTGGCCGTACTTACAACCAGTGGGCCAGTGTAGCTCTTGATCAGGCCCATTATGTGTATGCAGTATAAGTAAAGGGTGGTTGGCATATTTTAGCCAGGATAGAGCGGAGTGTTAGGCATCAGCAGACCCCATAGCAAATATCTGAAGGGGCCATTGATGTGGTTTCTGTGTCCTCCATTTACATGAACAGAAGTAGCCAATGATTGAATTGAATATAGGAATTGAGGGATTGAGAGGCAATGGCGCAGATCCTGACCCTTGCACGCTTTACGTACGTGTGGGGGTCCGTAGTTACGCAGCCGACTTACATGTCCAGATTGGTACCTTACTTTTGCGTTTATGGATGCGCCTATACGGCCGCAGACCTAGTCGTAACAGGACTTCCCCACCCCCGACCACTTGTTTAAATGGCTTTCTCCCCACCTGTATGTCGGGGATACAGCCATCGTATCAGCCTTCTGCGTAAGTACTTAGTTACGTACATTAGTATTTACGCTGTCGGAACATCTGGCGCGCGTATGCAGATGTTCCGACACGGGACTTATGCAAATGACTTGCGTAAGTCCCCTGTCAGATGAAATTAGGATCTGGGCCAATGGGGTGCTGGTTGGGGTGATGACCTTTGTGCTCCCCCACACATCCCACCCCCTCTATACCCACTGTAGTTACATCACTGGGCTTGAAGGTGAAGAGTAAAAAAGGAGAAGCAGAGGGCACCTAAACTACCCACAGCATAAACAACCATCCTTTATCTACAATCTACAATACTTCTAAAAGACCAACCCATAGGCCAGTTACACACCATTCACAGTGAATGTACTATAAATACAATAAGAAACCCATTACAATAAATATATTTCTAAGATAGATTATACCATATCTTAGCTACAGTAAATAATCCTGGTCAAAATCTATAACAGAAGATATATACAATTATGCATAATAAAGTTTTTAGCCTCAAAAATAAATATTTTTGTCTGCTACCATTTTATTAAATAAAATCTCATTAAATATAACTAAATGCATATTTTCCTATTCCTTTTTATCCCTCTAAAGCTCTAACAACACCATATATAAAAAATACAACAGGAGAAACGGGTGTAGAAGGAGTATCACTATCATCCATATTGGCTACAACAGATAAATCTAGGGATGCTAAAATTTTAACGTCAGTACAAGGGGCACCAGAAATAACTGCAGAGGCTATGGCAACAGCTGGAACATCTGCCCATACTAACATCTTTATAGATCATGTGACACCAGGAACCACTGCAGAAGCATCTAAAGGAACCACTGCAATAGCGTCATCAAATCCAAGTGTAGGTACCACAGCATCCATAGAAGCTACAACATTATCAACAACAGCAATGATTGAAGGAGAAACAACCATATCTGAAATGAAAAGACCAGCTGAAGAGAGTGCAATAACAACTACAAATGCTTCAACATTGGATAGAAATGGTGATGTTGTAACAACATCATCTGTAGACTCTACATCAATAGCAACAGCTGGGATAACATCAAGCACAGGAGCTACTACCACAGATAAGGCTGCGGATGGTGTAACTTCAACATCTGTAGACACTACATCAATCTCTACAACTAGAACAGCTCTAGAAGTAACTTTACCATCTATAGATATTGAACCAACAGGAACACCTAGAGACATTGTAATGACAACACCCAAAGAGGAAGATAACAACAACAAGACAACAACAGATACAGCTCCAGATAGTACAACAGCAGTGAGTGAAACAACAGTAATAGCTAAAGAAGATATAGGTACAACAGAGAGAACTAAAATATCTCTACTCAGTACATCAATCCCTTTGACAACAATTAAATCAGATGCAGAGACAACACCAATGACTGCAAATGCTTTAACAACAGATATAATAGGTGATGTTGTGACCACATCATCTATAGGAGTTACATCAAAAGCAACAGGAAGTGAAATAGCAATTACAGGAAGTGAAATAGCTATGACAGGAAGTGAAATACCAATGACAGGAAGTGATATATCAATGACAGGAAGTGAAACTACACAAATAAATTCAGAAGGTGCAATATCAACATTTAAAGATTCTACAACAATATCAACAACTCAAACAGCTGCTATGTCATCTGTACTATCTACATTAATAGCAACAGAAGGGATATTATCAAGCACAAGAGTTACCACAGCAGAAAAAGCTACAGATGGTGCAACATCAACATTTAAAGATTCTACAACAATACCAACAACTCAGACATCTTTCAAAGTAACATTACCATCCACAGTTGGTGAAATAACAACTGAAGAAGACATTGTTACAATACAGACAACTGAATACATGACAACAGCAGAAGCATTTCCACAAAGCACATCAACAACATCAAGCACAGGAGCTCCAAAAGCTACAGATGGAGTAACAGCATCATCTGTAGATGCTACAACAATACCAACAACTAGATCCTCTTTAGAGGTAACAGTTGGTTCTACAGTTGGTGCAACAATAGCAACAGATAAAAAAGACATCATTACAACACCGAGAACTGAATATATGACAACAGCAGAAGCATCTCCACAAAGCACATCAACATCTACAACAACAGCAGCAGAAGAAACTATTATAATAACTACAAATGCTTCACCATCAGATGCAACTGGTGATGTTATTACCACATCATCTGTAGTGGTTACATCAGGAGCAACACAAGGTAAATCAGCAACTATAAGAATTACAACAACAGAAAAAGCTACATATGGTGTAGAAAAGACATCCACAGATGCTACAATCATTTCAACAACTAAAATGGCTTTAGAAGTAACTTTAACATCAACAGATGATATGACAGGAACACCTAAGAATGTAGTTGAAACAACACCCAAAAAGACAACAGCAAAAACAGCTCCATATAGTACTTTAACATCTACTATAAAAACTACACCAGCTACTACAATGACTACACCAGCTACTACAATGACTACACCAGCTACTACAATAATTACACCAGTTACTACAATGACTACACCAGCTACAACAATGACTACACCAGCTACTACAATGACTACACCAGCTACTACAATGACTACACCAGCTACTACAATGAATACACCAGCTACTACAATAACTACACCA
This sequence comes from Limnodynastes dumerilii, assembly GCA_011038615.1. Taxonomy (NCBI): domain Eukaryota; kingdom Metazoa; phylum Chordata; class Amphibia; order Anura; family Limnodynastidae; genus Limnodynastes; species Limnodynastes dumerilii. The sequence continues at coordinate 150,442 of WWET01003115.1, read as the reverse complement.
GCTGCTACAATGACTACACCAACTACTACAATAACTACACCAGTTACTACAATGACTACACCAGCTACTACGATGACTACACCAGCTACTATAATAACTATACCAGTTACTACAATGACTACACCAGCTACAACAATGACTACACCAGCTACTACAATGACTACATTAGCTACAACAATGACTACACCAGCTACTACAATGACTACACCAGCTACTACAATGACGACACCAGCTACTACAATAACAACACCAGCTACTACAATAACTACACCAACTACTACAATAACTACACCAACTACTACAATAACTACACCAGCTACTACAATAACTACACCAACTACTACAATAACTACACCAGCTACTACAATAACTACACCAGCTACTACAATGACTACACCTACTACTATAACTACACCAGCTACAACAATGACTACACCAGCTACTACAATGACTACACCAGCTACTACAATAACTACACCAGCTACTACAATAACTACACCAACTACTGCAATAACTACACCAGCTACTACAATGACTACACCTACTACTATAACTACACCAGTTACTACAATGACTACACCAGTTACAACAATAACTACACCAGTTACTACAATGACTACACCAGCTACTACAATAACTACACCAGTTACTACAATGACTACACCAGCTACTACAATGACGACACCAGCTACAATAATGACTACACCAGCTACTACAATGACTACTCCAGCTACTACAATAACTACACCAGCTACTACAATGACTACACCAGCTACTACAATAACTACACCAGCTACAACAACGACTACACCAGCTACAACAATGAATACATCTACTACAATGACTACACCAGCTACTGCAATGACTACACCGACTACAATAACTACACCAGCTACTACAATAACTACACCAGCTACTACAATGACTACACCAGCTACTACAATGACTACACCAACTACTACAATAACTACACCAGCTACTACAATAACTACACCAGCTGCTACAATGACTACACCAGCTACTACAATGACTACACCAGCTACTACAATGACTACACCAGCTACTACAATAACTACACCAGTTTCCAAGAATAAAATAACAACTACAAATGCTTTGACACCAGATATAAAAGGTGATGTTGTAACCACATCCACACTAAGAGATACAACAATAGAGGTAAAAGGGAAATCAACAATTATAATGACTGCAGCCACAGAAAAAGTGTCAGAAGGTGTAACATCAACACCAATAGGTTCTACAGTAATTACAACAACTAGAAAACCTTTAGATATAACGGTGCCATCTACAGGTTCTAAAACAACAGCAACAGCTAAAGAAGATATCATTACAATACCCATGACTACACTTAAAACAGTAGAATCACCTCCAGAAAGTACATCAATATCTACTACAAAAGCAGCCGAATGGATATCAGCAAATACAGCTGAAACAACAGTTAAACCTAAAGCTGGTGAAACATTCACCATTTTCACAACCAGAACATCTGCTGAAGAAACATCATTAACTACAGATGGTAAAACAATAGGAACAGTAGAAGTAACAACACCCAAAGAACATATGACAACAGTAAGAATAACTCCAAATATTGCATCGACATCTACTGACATGGTAAAATCTACACCTACACAAACATCTGCACACATGTTAATATCCACAACTTTAAAACCAACTGAACTTAAGGTCACATCAATTATAGAAAAGATGCCTGCTTTAACTACAACACTGACCGATGTGACTGCAACCAGAACTGTAGGTGAAACCAATACAAGAACAAGTTTGGACATTAGTAATGCAACAAGTATAACAGAAACAAAGAAGACCATGAAAAGTACAGAAGCAATGAAAAAAACAGGCACAACAATGGGAACTATAATTGCAGCATCTCCTCCATCAAATTTAGGAGCAGCAAAAGAAATTACAACCAGGGTCACAAGGAATATAACAACTAATGCTGAACTAAATACCAAGGATGCAACAACAAGAATACCAACAACAGCAGCAACAACAACAACATTTGTAGCAACAACTGTGCCTACAATACAACAAACTACACATAGAATAGGTAGTGCTGTAACAACAGTAAACACTGACACCACAACAAATTCTCTGACAAAGTTATTAACAATCTTAACAACATCTAAATTAGGCACAATTGAAATCAGAAAAGCAACTACAAGTGTAACCCCTACAATTAATAAAACAATTGTTACATCTGATTTAGAAGCTGCAAAAAAGTTTTCAACTAGTAAAGCAACGGCAGTAATTACCAGTATATCAACAACATTGTCAACTGATATTAATACTGATTTGCAGAAAACAACTGAAGTGACAACGGGAAGTACAACCAAGGTACTTCCAACTGCAGGGGCAGCAACTACAAATACAAAGACTACACCTGTTGAAAATATTGAACTTAGAAAACAAGCGACAACTAGGAATGCAATAACAGGGGAAACTACAGCCATTTCAGGTATATCACCTACACAATATACAGCCCAAATAACTCATATCACAGAATTAAGTACATTGCAAACTACAGTTGTTGGACCTGCAAAACACACAACTACAAGTGTACAGTCACATACATCAGATACATCTGTAGATACCAGAGAAATATCAACACAAGATGTAGGTTCAGCAGAAGTTACTAAACAGCCAGACACCAAAGTTACAACAAGAACACTAGCAGTCTCAGTGTTGAACAAAACAACTTCACTAAATGTTACAGATACAACGACACGATCTATGGCAGAGGAAATAACTACATCAAAAAGTACAATGGAACCAGCAATTACGGTAACAAAAGGAACTTTTAATGCTGAAACTTCACAGTCTACAAGTCTTTCAACATCGAAAACTATGCTTGAGGGACTGGCATCTACAAGTCACATAACTGAAACAACTATAAGAATAACTACAAGAGCAACTACAGTTAACACAACCAAGACAACTGCTTTTACCCTAGCTGTTTCAAAGGCTAAAGGTAAAGATGTGGGAGGTTTTAGAGATCAGACAACAGGTGCTATTACCAACATTACAAAAGAAACTTCTACAGCAACTGCTGATAGAGCTAAGGAAAGCCATCCAGACCCTACAAAAGAAACAGCCATTAAATCCATATTAACTACAACAATAAAAAGCCCTATTAATATGACAGGAGTGTATGGGACCAGTGATAAAACACCTAACACAAGAGACACTGGGAAAACCACCAATAAATATGCAGTTTCTGTAAACCGTACAACTCCATATAGGAAAACAAATGTTACAACAAACACAACAGAAGACAGTAAAACCGCTGAAGTCTCAAGTGCGACAAAGCCACCAGGTAAAACTTCATTTTTTATAATATTGTCATATTTGCTTTTAATTAACAACAAAACAGAACTTAAAGATTTGACATCCATTATTAATAATGTTTCTGGAAATATTTAATTTACCTTCTCCAAAAAATAGATGGGTATTTTTTGGCCCATGCCATCCTCGAGGGGTATATTCAGAGTGAGCAATAAAAAAAAAAACCATTTCAAACATGAGAGCTTCTGGCAATATTGATGAGCCTACATTTGTGAAGTGCAGTATATCAGTCATTCAGTGTCACCCAAATAGCTAACCGCTCCTCTTACTGACAGCATGACATTATTGTTCAAGTGATGCATTCAATGAGAGGAGCCTGAAATACTTAAATGTCTGCATGACAGATAGCAGACAGGCCATCAGCTAAATTATAGTTCATCAGTCACAGGTCATCATCTGCAGAGAAGATGTAAAGAAACACACAAAACATATATGAAAAAAAGCTTAGAAAGTCACTACTAAAATGAAGGGAACAATTAGAGAGTGGAAGGGATAACAGGAAGCTCAGTTGTAAGAAAATAGTTGATAAGGAGAGAATAAAGGGGAGAGTGTATGGAGAGGATAGTGAGAGTGTAATGAAAATAAAGGGAGGGGTCAGGTTGTAAACCCTGTTATACGATGGTCGTATCTCTGCATTAGTGGAGGAGATAGCCATGTAAAATAGGGTTAGGTTAGGGTAGGCCGCAAGGCCGCATAAGTGATCATAAGAGTTAAGGTAGGAATCTGGACACGTAAGTGTCCAGATCTCCTACCAACAGCAGGGAATGCCCTAGCCGCTACGAGGGCGGCCGTAATGACTTCAGGCGCCCTTAAGGCGCCTGTAGGTCCAGCCCAGTATGAGTTGTACTGGCCATGATGGAAACGTGATCACTGTGGTAATTTGTTCTATGTACAATACTTTTATTTGCACTTTAATGAAGTATATATAGGCAGCTTAACCAAACTAATCAGTTGATCAGTTGTCTATGGAAATCTATGCTGTAGGTCCTCTTAAAGTCTACTCAACAATTATAATAAACAAATCTCTTTTTTCTTTTTTTCTTTTACTATAAATCTATTAAATGATCGTGTTAGTCATAAACCAGCATCCTTCTTCTGTGTTCCAACTGTTTAATGAAACAGAAATGTATGATTTAAGATTACTATATAGATAAATAGTATTTTTATTTTGCCAATGCAGATATGTTTATGAAAAGCACATTTCTTATTATAACCACTTAAGATATACAGACACGTAAATATAATAATATTTGTGAAAAAGCATTGTTTTTCCTTTGTTCTATTATCTGCTACACCTTTCTTGTATTTTTCTTCTTTTTATAGCATGGAATTACAAGGCCCAAGACACAGAATAATGGAGATTGTGTATTGCATTGTGTATTTTACAAGAGCTATAAAGTGGGGATATCACTGAAGCTGTAGACCAGTAAAATTAGTTTAGAACCAATATCACAGAGAATGAGACAAGAAAATACAGAGCTTTGTATCCAAAATAGGTTTAGTGTTAAAGAAATGGTTATTGTTAATTTTGTACTGTTTAAATGGAAGAGCTCAACAGGATTTTCTTTGTTGAAAACTGTAAAACTCCTTATCCATTGTTTGTATTTTTCAATTCCCATTCATTGATACTGTGCTAACCTTATATAAAAGACTTATAATATCTGCCTGTTACCTTGTAATTTTTATTGCAACTTTAAAGATTTATCTAACTCAAATTGTTTAATGTTTGCCATTGAAACCAAGTTTAACTCAATAAAATGTATAGTCTATGCAAACCAGCAGCAATACTGTAAATTTCTGTATTCTAAGCTACCATACTTGTTAGGCACCGAGATGTATAGAGTGACAGGTATTATGGTGTTGTCAGATGATGTGTTTGTGCATCTCTAACGTAATATGATATGGTAAATGTTGAAAATAGGGCCGTTATGCGCTGTCTAAATAAATTTTAATTACAGCTATGACATCAGAACTAGACTAAGTAACTGAGCATGTGCAGTAAGTTCCCACCATTGTACTCCCTATAAAGCACTGCACTGAGCTGAGCTGAGTCAGACATTCAGCCAGTCAGTGAGATGATTCTATGAGAGTGTGAGACAAAAAATTCTATGAGAGGAGTCTGTGTAAGAAAGATTTTTCCTTAGTCCTATTAGATAGTGAACCCCAAAAAATTACTGGTTCACGGTATATGCGGTCTTTTAGACCGCATATACGCAATCTACGTATAAAACGATTACGTAGATTACGTACAATAGCTACTACGCATGCGCAGTAGTTACTGTTTATTGAACTACGTCCGTCTATGGAAGACGGACGTAGTTCTGGATCCGGCCCAATGCTCCATACAAAAGGGATCCATCCCATTGGAATCCCTCAGCAAGTTTGGTTTCTCATGCTGCCCTCATAAAAACAAATTCCTCTACTTGGTTCAGACATTGGGCAATACAATCCCTTGGATGAAGTTTAGATATTACTTAGGAGGGATAAAGTAGTCACAATTTCATGCGATTGAAAGGTAACAAAGCAGTGAGAAAGGCAAGTCCGATGCTTGGTTGTATAGTGAGAGAAATTAGTAGCATATAGAGAGAAGTAGTGATGCCCCTTTATAGGTCATTGGTACGCCCTCACCTGGAATACTGCGTTCAGTTCTGGAGGCCATATCTCCAGAAGGACATAAATACATTAGAGACTGTGCAATCAAAGGCAACTCAAATGGTCCATGGCCTGTTTCACAGGCAGAGAAAGGCTAGAGGAACTAAACATGTATAGCTTGGAGCAGAGAAGGGATAGGGGGTATATGATAGCAGCTTTCACATATATCAAGGGGTGTAAGTATGCATAGGAGGGGGAACATTTTTCAAATTAATAGGTGAGGGTATGTGTATAAACTGGAGGGTCAAAGGTTTAATGGCCCGTATTCACACCACCGGACGTATTGCATATACGTCTGGTGTTTACCGAAATTGGATACTGCACATGCCTAGTTCATTTTTAATGTAATCTACGCATCTTTTGGGTACGTAGATTGCGTATATGCGGTCTTTAAGAATGCATATATACACATTCTACGCAACGAAAAGAAAGGTAGATTACATTAAAAAAAATTACTACGCATGCGCAGTATCCAATTCGGTAAACACCAGAAGTATATGCAATACGTCCGGTGGTCTGAATACAGGCCATAGTGTAAAACTATTTCACTGAAAGGGTACTTGATAAACAGAACAGAATGACCTCCCATCTGAGGGGGTAGAGGGAACACAATAGAACCATTTTAATATGCTGGGGATAAATAAAAGAATATCCCAAATCCTAAACTAAATTGAGGTTCAATTAGGGTCTAGGGTTAGTATGTTTTTTAAAGAAAAATTGGGTAGACTGGATAGGCTATGTGTCTCTGAACTGCGATCACTCTCTACATTTCTATATTTCTATATTCTGCGAACAGTCCATGAAATTCAATGATGTATTATATAAAATTACAGATTACATAATGATAAAATTAATAACATTGGCCCAGATCCAGAACTTCTGTGTAAATCTACATCTGGCGGACACGTAAAATTGCAATTTTGTATGTGCATGCGCACAACAGATGATACGCTATGTAACGTAACGTAACTCTGAGCGTATAGGGCCATTCACGTAGTTGCGTAAATTTGTACGTGTGGACGTGCCAATTTTTACGTGTGCCAAAAGTACGTCTAAAATACTCAATGTAGGCGGGGGTTTTCATTTAAAGTGAACAGTATGGGTGTGCTTAGCTGCGTAAGTCCGTGTTGCCCATCCGTACGTGTGCGGACAAACAAAAGTTAAGGCAGTGTTTGGAAAGCGGAAATCGGTCAAATTACATACATTCAAGGGATGTGCCTAGGGGAGTGTATAGAAGGTAGGCACGGGTAAATACGCTACGCTAGTAAATGGATTGCAAGCAGAGATCTGGATCTACCCCATTGACAATATTTGTTCTATTTATTGATGGGATATGCTTGTACTTCTGTGACATCTTGAGGACTTCTGGTTATATTATATGTGTGTGTGTGTGTGTGTGTGTGTTTTAGAATAACTTCTATGATTTTTTTTTTCTTTTTCTAGGTGATGTACCTCAAAAGAACAGTTTATATCAATAGAAATGTATATGTAGTGAATGAACCCTGATTTTCTCAAGATCTTATAAGAAATAACTGTAATAATCAAGGAATCACTGTGTCCGACACACTGAAGAAAGTTTTAATTACATTCAACACAATGGGCCTGATCCAGACCTAGTTAAGTGCATGAACTTAGTTACTTCTGGGCTAAACCATGTTGATTGCAGGGGAGTCATATTTTATCTGTTGTAAGCAGTATTAGAGTTGAGAGCTGATGTTTCCTATCCCAAGTCTAAATAACAGTGTGATAGTAACGCTGGTCAGTATCTGTGTGCAGTAAGCAATTCAAAGATATATCCCTGCATGCAAAGAATACAATTAACTTGCCCAGGTGTAACCTCCATCTCTTAATTATAAGCTCCTTATTAAGTCTGGGCCCTATGTCCCGATATCCCGTAAGAGCAGGTAAATCTCCCACAAAGGGCTTGAGGCAGTGTTTTTATGTAATTCACGGACGGTCTTATGCCCTGGCCCCTGAATTCAGTTCTGGATCGGAAGCACTTGCTCGGTCACCCCCTTACTGTACATTGACTATCTGCCTTCTCGCCCCTGATTGCACCATCTGCCACCGCTCTTTTTGTGCTAGGGTCTGAATGGGCCATCATGGCGTGTTCTGTGCATAAACACACACAAAAATCACCCAGTAGTACATCACGCCAGCTGGTGAAGCCCCCTAATCACTGATATCAGCCTAATAACACGGAACGGTACATCCCAATTTTATTTCATCATATGTTTTTTTTCACAAGAGCTGCTTTAAAAATCACTGTGATGATTGCATTGGATGACATCTAGAGCAGGGTTGCCGACTCTCCCGGAATGTCAGGGAGACTCCCGAAAATTCAGGCAGTTCTCCCGGTATCCAGGGAGAGCCGGCAAATCTCCCGCAAGTGACTTGAGGCCCGTGGTTTCATGGGACCAATGGCCTCAAGCCCTGCCCCCCTGCCTAGCAACACTAGTATACTAGTGTTGCTAGGGACATGGAGGGACTTGATGATGCAAATTGCATCATCAAGCCCCGTCCCCATCAATATAAGACCCCAAAACGAGTATTTAACAGTCAAAGGTGGGGCTTAATGTTAAGCTCAGCCCCCTGCATGCATGTATGGCTTCACTCCAGGATCTCCCAGAGGGAAGCTTTTAAAAGTCAGCAACCCTGATGTAGTACTTTGCAGAAGTCCTAGATGGTACACAGAAACACGTGGAAACTCCCACTTATGAACACAACCCAGTCCCTCTGGACCAGATCCAGGTAAAGTAGGGTGCTGCTTGTGGAGCTGCGGAGTTCAGCTATAGGATTGACGGTCCCACTTAAAATGGAACCAGTGCCTAAATGAGGACTGTGTGTAAGGGCTTATCCAAGCTCTTAATGTATGATTTAA
>WWET01003115.1:103708-126829 GCA_011038615.1 Limnodynastes dumerilii | reverse complement strand
GGAGGTACAACAGCATCATCTACAGGAGGTACAACAGTATCTAACACAGCAAGTGTATTGCCAACATCAGCCAAAGAAGGTACAACAGCATCATTTACTGGAGGTACAACAGTATCATCTACAGGAGGAACAACAGTATCTAATACAGCAAGTGAAGTACCCACATCAACCAAAGAAAGTACAACAGCATCATCTACTGGAGGTACAACAGTATCATCTACAGGAGGTACAACAGTATCTAATACAGCAAGTGTAATACCCACATCAACCAAAGAAGGTACAACAGCATCATCTACTGGAGGTACAACAATATCTAACACACCAAGTATAATACCTACATCTACCAAAGAAAGTACAACAGTATTATCTACAGGAGGTACAACAGCATCATCTACAGGGGGTACAACAGTATCTAACACAGCAAGTGTAATGCCAACATCAACCAAAGAAGGTACAACAGCATCATCTACTGGAGGTACAACAGAATCTAATACAGCAAGTGTAATACCCAAATCAACCAAAGAAGGTACAACAGTATTATTTACAGGAGGTACAACAATATCTGACACAGCAAGTATAATACCCACATCAACCAAAGAAGGTACAACAGCATCATCTACAGGAGGTACAACAGAATCTAACACAGCAAGTGTAATACCTACATCAACCAAAGAAGGTACAACAGCATCATCTACAGGAGGTACAACAGCATCATCTACAGGAGGTACAACAGTGTCATCTTCAGGAGGCACAACAGTATCTAACACAGTAAGTGTATTATCTACATCAACCAAAGAAGGTACAACAGCATCATCTACAGGAGGTACAACAGTGTCCAACACAGCAAGTATAATATCCACGTCATCTAAAGAAGGTACAACAACATTATCTACAAGAAGTACAATAATATCTAATACAGCAAGTGTTTTACCTACATCAATCAAAGAAGGTACAATAGCATTATCTACAGGAGGTACAACAATATCTAACACAGCAAGTGTAATGCCAACATCAACCAAAGAAGGTACAACATTATTATCTACAGGAGGTATAACAGTGTCATCTTCAGAAGGCACAACAGTATCTAACACAGTAAGTGTAATACCCACATCAACCAAGGAAGGTACAACAGTATCGTCTACAGGTGGTGCAACAGTGTCATCTACAGGAGGTACAACAATATCTAATACAGCAAGTATATTACCCACATCAACAAAAGAAGGTACAACAGTATTATCTACAGGAGGTACAACAGTATCTAATACAGCAAGTTTAATACCCACTTCAACCAAAGATGGTACAACAATATTATCTACTGGAGGTACAACAATATCTAACACAGCAGGTGTATTACCTACATCAACCAAAGAAGGTACAACAGCATCATCTACAGGAGGTACAACAATATCTAACACAGCAAGTATAATACCTACATCTACCAAAGAAAGTACAACAGCATCATCTACAGGAGGTACAACAGTATCATCTACTGGAGGTACAACAGTATCTAATACAGCAAGTATAATACCCACATCAACCAAAGAAGGTACAACAGTATTATCTACAGGAGGTACAACAGTATCTAATACAGCAAGTATAATACCCACATCAACCAAAGAAGGTACAACAGTATTATCTACAGGAGGTACAACAGTATCTAATACAGCAAGTATAATACCCACATCAACCAAAGAAGGTACAACAGTATTATCTACAGGAGGTACAACAATATCATCTACAGGAGGAACAACAGTATCTAATACAGCAAGTATAGTACCCACATCAACCAAAGAAGGTACAACAGTATTATCTACAGGAGGTACAACAGTATCTAATACAGCAAGTATAGTACCCACATCAACCAAAGAAGGTACAACAGTATTATCTACAGGAGGTACAACAGTATCTAATACAGCAAGTATAGTACCCACATCAACCAAAGAAGGTACAACAGTATTATCTACAGGAGGTACAACAGTATCTAATACAGCAAGTATAGTACCCACATCAACCAAAGAAGGTACAACAGTATTATCTACAGGAGGTACAACAGTATCTAATACAGCAAGTATAGTACCCACATCAACCAAAGAAGGTACAACAGTATTATCTACAGGAGGTACAACAGTATCTAATACAGCAAGTATAGTACCCACATCAACCAAAGAAGGTACAACAGTATTATCTACAGGAGGTACAACAGTATCTAATACAGCAAGTATAGTACCCACATCAACCAAAGAAGGTACAACAGTATTATCTACAGGAGGTACAACAGTATCTAATACAGCAAGTATAGTACCCACATCAACCAAAGAAGGTACAACAGTATTATCTACAGGAGGTACAACAGTATCTAATACAGCAAGTATAGTACCCACATCAACCAAAGAAGGTACAACAGCATCATCTACTGAAGGTACAACAATATCTAACATAGCAAGTATAATACCTACATCTACCAAAGAAGGTACAACAGCATCATCTACAGGAGGTACAACAGTATCAAGCACAGCAAGTATAATACCCACATCAACCAAAGAAGGTACAACAGCATCATCTACAGGAGGCACAACTGTTTCAAACACAGTGAGCATGATACCCACATCAACCGAACACGGTACAACAGAATCATCTACAGGAGGTACAACAGTTTCAAACACTGCAAGTTTTATACCAACCAATGAAGGGACAGTATCGAAAACACAAGATACAACATTATTGAACACAGAAAGTACAATACCCAAGTATCATACAGAGATCATCTCAGCAGAAGCACCTCATCCAGAACTTACTTTTGCGAAAGAAACAGGTAATAATTTGCTTCTGCAAAGAATATTTATTTATGCGTTTACTGTAATAATAATATGACATCACAATGATAGATAGAAATTATTTCAGTCACCATGACTAACAAAGTGCAAGAGATATGAAATTGAAAATAATATATTGGGAGCCATTACGTTACACTTCCGGCACGCATTTGGATTCTCAGGATGCAGTATTCTGTGCGAGAAGCGAGTACACTTGGTGGTGGTAGGGGGAGGGGACAAAAGCAAATACCACGATTTTAGTGCATACCTTTTAAGCAGCTTTGTGTCGCAGTATTTTTTATCTATTGGACTAGATCCCAAATTAAGAGCGTTAGGGTTAGGCTGCAGGAAAGGGAGTTTTAGGGTCAGGCTATGTGGAAATAAGGGTTAGGGTCATGAAAGGGACTGGTTAGGGTAAGGGTTGAGGTTAGATTTATACTTACCTTTTGGAGCTCCGTCTTTGGTGTTCCAGAGATTGATTGCTTTGCCTCTAGTAATTCACATGGTATCCGAACATAGCTGTATATTTATTGCTATATTACAGCCCAGATATATCAGTGAGAAATAGGGTTTCCCCTTTATTTAACTCACATAGGGCCAGATCCAGAACAGCAAATTTACGCGTGGCGGAGACGTAAAATCGCCTTATACTAAGTACTGCGCATGCGAGCCATAGAAAATAACGTAATGTAGTGTAATTGTGAACATATGGGCCATTCATGTATATGTCACATAAATACTTTCGTGTGGGCGTGCCAATTTTACGTGAGTCTAAAATACGTCTGAAATATGTTAAGTAGTCGGAGGTTTGTATTTAAAGTGTACAGTATGGGTGTGCTTAGCTGCGTAAATACGTGTTGCCCATACGTACATGTGGGGATCACTGCGGTTACGTCGGCAAAAGTTAAGGTTTAAGGATTTGAAAAGCGTATCTTGACAAAATATGTACATTTAAGGGGCCTCATTCATTAAGCTCGATTTGGGCTAAATCGTGTGATTTGGAGCTTAAAAATCGCCAAAGTGGATTCATTAAGCTCCAAATCACATGATTTGATTATGTTTTTAATCGCGGGTGTAAAAATCGCGGTCCCGATTTTTTTTCATTACAAACATACAAAGGGCCTGATCCAGAACAACGCTTCGGAGCGAATTTACGCGTGGCAGAGACGTAAAATCGCTGTTTTGTACGCACTGCGCATGCGCACCATAGAAAATACGTGCTTAGCTGCGTAAATTCGTTCAGCCCATACGTACGTGTGCGTATGACTGCGGTTACGTTGGAAAAAGTTACGGTAGGGTTTGGAAAGCGTATCTTGACAAAATACGTCCGTGCAAGGGGTGTGCCGAGGGGAGTGTATAGAATTTACGCGCACGAAAATACGCCACGCGAATAAACATATGGCACACGTAGTTCTGGATCTACCACATTATCTGTAGTTTCTCATGGACCTGCACTGAGGATCTTAATGTCCTCTTACCCCAACACACTGGAAGGTGAATTCTGTGCCTTATGTCTGGCAGCACCATTGTTACATGGATTGATGTATAGAAAGTATCAGAATATATACATAACCAGGGACATGTCAGAGCTCCTGCCTATGTGATTAGGGAAGCATAGCCAGAGGGGCAGGTTAGAGCAGAGACGGCCTTTATCGTGCATACATAGGAATGCTGACGTCTCCGCTATTAAACTAGTTTTACCAGACAACGATCAGCAGATGAAATCTTTGCCTCTATTTGGACTGAGATCTGCTTTTCCTGTATTCAGCATGAAAACTCACCCACACAGAGCAAATATTTACAGTATATTTTCCCTGACTGTCTAAACTCAGTATGAAAAAACCACAATGAATAGTGTGTGTGGGAAAGCAGAGTGTACAATTCCTTCCAGCACCGCTCACGAGCTCTGAGATCAGCCACAGACAAATTAGCCCAGACAGATCTGCCTGCACGGCCCTTCGTGTAGGATGAGGAATTACATCCAGCCAGCACGCTGCCTCGCGCCTCACCCGGCCAATAAAACCTGACACGCCATTCGGCTGGGGAGACTTCCACGACTTGGCGGGAGATTGGAAGTGAAACGTCTAATCATGTGAACATCGCCGGATAAGTCTTATGCTGCAGGTGAGAGAAACAAGAATAACGTTCCAGACACACTTGTCTCTTTTCTCAGGACAGGGCTTGCAGAGAGGGATCACGGATTCCACTATTACGCCTTGCAACGTGGGTAGGGATGCAATGACACAACCCCTCTGTCACATAGATAGGAACATAACCGGAGCCACTATTATTAAAGTTGTTCAAACATCTGATCACACTGCAATCTGGATATACAAGTGTACAAAGGGGTTTATGTGACATTATTTATTGGCTTGGGAGTCATCACTCACTACAGGAGGAAACACGGTTTATAGAAAGTGAAGCGATAGCAGCATTGTCTGTGTTTATTATGTGACCCTGATGAAAACCGCCACGTGTGCGATTAGATGTCAGTACTCTGTGCAACAACATAGCCTGATACTGCCAAACACTCCCGAGGGGCTTCTACTTTTACATTTGCATAGATATATTACAGAAACACACACACACACATATACACACACACACACAGGGCCATATGCCCGCACAGGGGGAGTGTCGGGGAAAGTGAACGCCGATACGCTGTGCTTTAGTAAGCACAGCGCATCGGCATAGGTCTGGATCAGGCCATTGTTAGTTAGGAAAATATTTTTTTTACAGGCATACTTTATTTTTACAATGTAGGGGTTAATGTATGTCTTGTGATTTTTTTTTATTTCTTTTTTTTACACTGTACACGCAGCGCTGCATGATTACAAGTGTAACCATGTTGTGCTGATAGAATGTTGTTCCATCAGTACAGCATGGCTACGGCTTGCAGCCATGCAGCACTTTTTTAAATATCTGGCGATTTGCCGCGATTAGTTAAAGGGCTAATCGTGGTGGTTTTCTAATGAAAATCACAGCGATTAAGCCCTTTAAACATCGCAGAGCATCGCCTGAGATTGAAAAAAAATGAATTTGAAAACTTTATTTAAAAAATTGCAGCAAAATCGTTGCGATGGGCCGCGATGTTAAATCGCGGCCAGAAATCGTTTTTAATGAATGAGGCCCAAGGGGTGTGCCTAGGGGAGTGTATAGAAGGTACGCATGCGTAAATACGCTACGCGAGTAAACATATGGCAAACGTAGTTCTGGATCTACCCCATAGTTGTATCTGTGTGTTCACTATGTGTATGGTTTTACTTTAGTGTGTTTTTAAATACACTTCATTAAAGTTTATTATTTTAATATTTAGTAAAATATAAAGAGGAAGAAGTGCCCTATTTTGTTACTTTACTCTGTTTTTTTTATTTTTTAGCAATACATGCACATTGAATTTAATTGCTCTTCAATACCTTTTTAATTAAGACGTTTTCACAATCCTCTGTAACAATTTGAGTTCTCTGTATATAATTCTTTGGTGGTATTCATCCCTCTCCCACAGATAGGGGGTTAAAATCTGTAAATACAGACGACTATGGACTTGCCCTGACAAGTGCCACGTGCAGAGTGTACTTATGGTGACTTGTTACTGCTGGGGGGGACTGAGCTTCTTGTGGCTGCTCTGAACCTAAAAGTAATTTTTTTCACATATTTTTTATTTTCCAATATTTTCTTCTTCTTTTCTTAACCCAATCCCGTGACAAACACAGACACCATTTCCCCACCGTCCTTCCAAACCTACATTCATGCAGCTAATATTACCTCGGGCCTGATCCAGACCTACGCCGATGCGCTGTGCTTACTAAAGCACAGCGTATCGGCGTTCACATAAAACCGACACTCCCCATGTGCGGGCGTATGGCCCCATCCTTAAGCCGGCTGAAGGCTACCCTAACTTCAGCCAGCGTAAGGAATGGGCCATACGCTCGCACAGGAGCGTATGGACGCTTAGACCGCCCTCCCAACCTCATTTAACTAGCTCCACCTTGCAGTTACTTATTTCTAGTGATTTCATTTGCTCCTCTTCTGTAGTATAGAGCTATTAAATCCTCACCTGTGGGGAGAAGTCCTGCTGTGAGGCGGCTAAGCACATGTGACAGGGTAAGTACGGGGTTTTTCTTTAGCAATAGAGAGGGATTCTACGGATTCTACAGTTCCACACCCTGCTACATTGTCTCCCTTTGTGGATGTTTACAGTAGCCTCCGCTGTGGAATTTGTGATCCACCAGTCACATGTAGGAGAGCAGGGCACTCCCCTTGGACACCCCCCCTGCTCCCCTACGTGCGGATTGTGGATCCGCCAGCAGGAACCCTACCTTAAGTACCCCACACAGAAAGCCCTTGCTTGATGATTACTGTGCCTCTGCCCACCCTCCATGTGTATCTCTTACACATGGGGGTAGACACGGCCCCCGTGCAGCCGGCACTGATCCACAGAGAGCGCAGCATCAATCATCGCTCCGTTGCAGAGAAAATGGTACTGCGCATGCCTATTACCATGTTCAGGCAGACACCCACACGTAGTGTACAGGAGTCTGCTAAGCGTTACTAGGTTAGAATACTGTCCCAAATTTGTATTCCATTCGCTGCACCCTGGATACAAAACTAACTAATGACACGTGATTGCTGCACTTCAAGGTATTTTCTTTGGAGTAGAATTTTTTTTTTTGCTTATATCCTCACAAAACATATTTAGCTTCTTTTGGCTTTATCAGCCATTTAAAAAAAAAACAAAAAAACAACAAAAAAAAAACTGTTCTTTACTTAGCATTGATGATATTTCTCATTAGGGTCTACCTGCATTAGCAGCTTAAATTTGTTTTCATTTTGATAATTTCTCTTGTGTTATTGTCGTGTGTGTGTGTGCCAAAAAGCTGGATTAATTTATCTCCTCTCTTTGGTTAAGATAAGTACACAGAGCAGCCCAGCCCAAGGCAGCTATTAGACCAGATAATTTTCCTTGGGTTGCATTCTCCGCAACAAAAATTCCATTTTCGAAATACAGGCAGCTGGAAGCTCATTTTTATCTGTCTGTTTTGAAAATATTACTGATTGGAAAGTTTTACTAATGAATGGGTAAGTAGGCTGAATGTATTTTTCGGCATACTAATCCATTCATTAAAATCGGAAACCCCCGCCGCAGACCCACTGCACCGGACCAGATAGGTTAGTATTACAGGTGAGCCTATGGGGATTCTTAGGGTCAGGCTTCAGGAGGGGAGTCTTAAGGTTAGGCTGTGGAAGGGGAGTCTTAAGGTTTGGCTGTGGAGAAGGGAGTCTTAGGGTCAGGCTGCGGGGAAGGGAGTCTTAGGCTTAGCAGCAGGGAAGGGAGTCTTAGGCTTTGGGCTTGCCATAGCAACACATACACAGTGCCCGGATGCAGCGGTCCGGGGCACTGTGTATGTGACAATACAGTGTTCGGGAATAATACTATTCCCGGACATTGTATTGTCTCCGGGAGAAAAGGGTCCATGCACAATACTCTGCTACTGATCTTCCAACTGTCACTCACCTGAAATTAAGGAATTAACTGGTGTTTGAAAAAAATGTTCTCGTCAATAAAGGTGGTTACCATAGCAACAGACAGTTAGCAACAGACTACAAACCTGCTGATGGAAAGCTGAGGTCTTGGAGCCGGGCCCCCCCTCCCCCTCTCTCTCTCCAGACCCGGGACAAAAGTTTCAGCAGTCAGCCCCCCTGGTGGTGGTACTATCACCAAGCATCTGACTTGCCTTTCTTAATGCTTTGTTATATTAGGCACTTACAAGTGGCCTATCTTAAGGGCAGCTGACACAGGGCCTGGTAGAGAGGGGGAGAGGCAACCACTAATCCTGCACCCACAAAATACATGGCAGGAAGGATAGCTCTTAGACAGCGCTGTGTATAAACACATTTCCAGCAGCTAACTGCTTAGTGCTGCCCTCTGCTGACAGAGATTGTGCATGACTACATTTTGGAAATGTACAATGCAAAAACTTCCTAAATCCTGTGGCGTATCTGAACTATGAATCAGCCTCAACAATAAGTTACAATCAAGTATCTAATGCAGAAACATTTGGAAAATAGAAAAATGTGGCTTTTAATAATAAATTCTTTGCATTTTTCCATTCTGGCAGAATTAAGTCATCTTAAGGACCTGACCCCTGCGTCTATTATTCTTATCGGACTGGCGACATCATGTGGAACAGTAGCCAGCTTAGCTACCCTCTTTGCGGTAAGTTCGGCCATTTTGACAGAATAGACAAAGAGAGTGTGCGTGTGTGTATGTGTCTGTGAGTGTGTGTGTGTACTGGTGTGTGTGTGTGTGTGTGTGTGTGTGTGTGTCTGTGTGTGTGTGTGTGTGTGTGTGCATGTGTGTGTGCCATATGTTTTTTCCCATCTCACAATCCTCAATCTCTTCATTAAAAACGTTTGGCTATTATGAAACGATAGACTATGATTTATGATGTTTTGTATTAAACATTGGCAGAATTGACAGAAATGATAGCTGGCCATCTTCACCATGGATAGGATGGCATAAGTAAATTTAATTCACTACTGACTTCTGAAAATAGGAGAGACATTCAATTGTCAATTGACTGGTTGTATCAATGAATCCTCTACATCAGCCTACAGAAGGAATTCATAAAGAAATATCATTACATTAACCTACATGACGACTCTCTCTTAATTAGAATTTTCTCATCTAGTTTGAGGTAGAACATAGGGTAAGATCCAGCCAAACAATATCTCTGATGAACAGTTTTTTAAGAAAAAGATTTATAGGCTTGTGTTTGAATTGTTCAGCACCATCCAGACAGATATAGGACCTGATAAGACTTAAGAAGCTGCTGCTTTTTAGGTACGTATATTGATTAACGGTTAAACGGCGCATACAAAGTGCCTTTATTTATGCAAACTACAGATTTAGGAATGGGGCATTCATTAGGAGCGAACTTCATGTCCACACGTAATGAGATAAGTAAGTAGAGGTGTGCCGGTGATCACTAAGAGGAAACTTAACAAAAGTGGGTGGGGAGAGACATTTAAATGGGGAAGTCATGGTGCGGTTTGCTAAGTGTGTACTTTAGCAACTTAAGAAGAGACCTACACATGGGATAAGGCTGCCTATGGCCTTCTTATTTGGGTTAAGAATCCTAAGCACAAGGGCGGGTCATGGAAGTAGCCTTAGTTGCGTAGAATTGAGAATCTGTCGCTTATTAACTCCTTATTAAATGTGAATCCGGTCCATGGTTTGCTGGTCCGATGAAATGGGTATTGACAGCAAACACGCTGGCCCTGAAATGCCGGTAGCGTTCGCTGATCGGGTGTTTTTGATCAGAGAGTCGTTAATACGACTCCTGTCTGAACGAATATCGGAATGCTGACATAATTGTTTATCATTACAATAACCCTAACCTTAATTCCTAACCATGAGCCAGATTCATACTTATCCATATATTCCGTATGGTAGCCTCCAATGCCCCGCATGTAGAAGAGAATGGAATCACCCCACCTCGCTCTTCTGCGTGCCAATACGACTATATGACTACGCATACGCAGTGGCTTCGTACAGAATAATAAGCATCAGCTTCTTAGGTGTGAATACGGTCCTTAGTCTCTAAAACACCCTCTAGGCCATGGGAGAATGACTAATATATTATATGCTGATCCCCAGGAACATGTACAATGGCCACCAGCATTGTGTGATCTGTAGAACAACCTGAACGTTGTCAATCCCCGCTAAGAAAATCAGTTTTCCGAAATTGGGACATCCGAAAGTTCCTTTTCAGATGTCCCTATTTCGAATAAAGCAGATTTTCTATTTTTTTTTGTATTTTTTTTTTATGAATGGGTGAGTATGCCTTTCGGCATACTTCACCCATTCACTTTTGCACTTACCGATATCCCTCCACCGGCTGTGATATCCCTCCGCCGCACCTCCGATGCTGCTAGCGCCGGACCAGGAACAGGTGATTAAACTGTCTGTGCGGGGTAGGGAAGGTTAGGGTCAGGCTGTAGGGGAGAAAGGGTTAGAGTCAGGCTGCAGGGGAGGGAGTATTAGGGTCAGGCTGCGGGAGATGGAAGGTTAGGGTCAGGCTGTAGGGAAGGAAGAACTAGGATCAGGTGCGCGATGGCAGATGGTGGGTTAGGGTCAGGCTGCGGGGAAGGGAGGGTTAGGGTCAGGCTGCTGGGAAGCAAAGAATAGAGTAATGGAAGGAGAGGATTAGAGTTATGCGGGGAAGGGAGGGTTAGGATTAGGCTGTGGGGGAGGGAAGGTTAGGGTCAGGCTGCGGGAGATGGTGGGTTAAGGTAAGGCTGCAATTAAGGGAGGGTTAGGGTCAGGCTGCCAGGAAGGGAAGGTTAGGGTCAGGCTGCCAGGAAGGGAGGGTTAGGGTAGTGACAGAGGATTGTTAGGGTAAGAATTAGGGAATGGAGTGGGATTCCTTTTTTTTTTTACAATTTTTCGGACCACAGAGCTTTCGGTGCTCCGTGGATCTTCGAGGCATAGCAATTCGAAATCCCAGGTAGTTAGCAACTGTCTGGGGAGAAAACGGCCGATTCGAAAATCAGCCATTCGTACTGGAGACCCACACCCCAACCTGACCCCTAACAATGGTCTCTACACATTGACTGTCTGGCAAATTCTATTCTGAGGTGACCTAGTAGACTATAAGAAACATTTTAAAGAAAATATGCAGGGGAACCAATGACCAGATTGGAACCAAATATCAGATACAGGAGCAGGTAATCCCGATCACCTTCAGTAGGTATGTCTCCACTGACACAACGTGTTATACAATATGAAATGACAGATTGCTTTGATGTTAATATAATTATTTTACTTTTACATAGAAAGTGACGGCAGATAAGAGCCACATGGCCCATCACCCTTTCAGTGAAGTAATTTTTCCGCACATTATCTGTGAATCTACCACCCTCCAGTTTATATTCATACCCTCGTTTTCCATTACACCTCTTCCTCTGAAAAATGCCCCCTTCTCTAGCCGTTCACAACCATTGATATATGTGAAAGCTGCTATCATATCCTCCTTCTCCCTTCTCTGCTCCAAGCTATACATGTTTAGTTCCTCTAGCCCATGGGTGGCCAAACCCAGTCCTTGTGCTCTATCAATGGTCTGTATCTTCCAGATCTTCTTGTTGGAGCACAGGTGTGCTCATTACTGACTGATACATTCTCAAAGATCTACAGGTGGTAGTGATTATCTCAGCCCTGACTATCTGAGGAGACCTGGAAAACATGAACCGTTGCTAGATCATGAGGCCCGAGTTTGGCCACCCCGGCACTAGCCTTTCTTTGTATGTTGTGTGACACAGGCCATGGACCATTTTAGTTGCTCTCATTTGCACAGTCTCGAATGTATTTATATCTTTCTGGAGATATGGCCTTTTGTTCTAGTGAATGCCTTTGTTTTTGTTTCCTTTACAGTACATGAAAAAACGATCAGATGGTACAACTATGTATATGGTGAATGAACCATGATTTTTATAAAGAATGGTAAAAGATTGAGGAAGACATTGCACTCTTCAGACATCATTCATCATAGTATGACATTATATTAGTTATTTCTCTAAGGGGGGGGTCTCCTTTGGATCTAAATTGACATCAATGTTTGTAGTGTATATATGTGTGTTGAGGTATGTGCATCCAAAGTGTCTCATGTCTCTGAACATTTGCATGTCACTGATGTGTGACCTCTTGAGACCTAGCAAGACTGGACCATATACATCGACCTCCCCAGCAGATAGCACTGAAATGTTCCAATGTTATCCACTGCTGGAGAGAAGATTCCTGTTTTGGGCCTGATCCAGACTGAAATTCAAGAAGAAGGCATTCCGACATTGAAAATTCCTGTGCACTTAATGTGTGTTTTAAGAGCTATTCAGACGTGATCATAAGTAACGATAATGGATCCTTACAAAGGTTTTTTTTTGGTGTTGTTGTTGTTGTGTAAAGTCACTTAACAGCAGGGTTGGCGACTTTTAACAGATTTCCTCCAGGAGATCCTGGAGAGAGGCCATTGATGCACGCATGGGATAAGGTCTAATGATGCGATTTAGGCAAATCGCGCACTTGAGCCCTACCACCTTGACTAATACTTACCCATTTATAGGTTTAATATGGATCACAGCAGGGCTTGATGGTGCAAATTGCGTCATCAAGTCCCTCTCTGTCCCTAGCAACACTAGTTTACTGATGTTGACAGGCAGGGGGGGAGGACTTGAAACCTCGGGCCTCAAGCCCCTGGTGGGAGATTTGCCGGCTCTCCCGGGATACCGGGAGAACTGCCCAAATTTCGGGTGTTAGCAACCCTGCCTAACAGTCCTGCACAGAAACATTGTCTTTCCCAGTCATCTACAGCGCAGGATCAGTGTATGTATAGTAAAAGTATTGGTTATGTATAGCGTGACTGTTGCATGTTGATTGATAAGGCAAATTTACCAAATATATGGTTCTAGATAAAATAACTATTAAATAAATAAAAAAGAATAATCAAAGTAACATTTTAAGATTTTTTTTTTTTAAATCAACATTTTCCTCCTGGGCTTCCAGCACAAAGCTAAGCAACATCTCCATACTTTTCAAGGTTACACGTTACTCCATTTGTCCCATAAAGTCTCAGCTCTCAGCGTCTTTCTGGATTTAGACATGACCTGTAGCTGGTGAAAACATTCAAGGTCAAATTGTGTAAAGTTGTGCAAATGTTCACTACTGGATTATGCCCCTTTATAGAAACACACCTTTAATAAAAATGCGTTACTTGACTCTTTCCTTCTGTTGTTGTGCTATTAGCAGACTGGATGGGCCAAGCTCTATGTTTTTTTCCTGTTCTGGGCATTCACGATGTGAAAGTACAAAGAAATATTCTATCTGGTGGAACTCTATGCCCTAAGTCTGTATCAGGTCCTTTATATATAAATTGGTAACTAATGAATGTGGAGTGTTTGTATAATATCGCATTTTGTATAGATATAACAATGTGGTTAGGAATCTGTTCTCTTCTGTATATGACCCTTCTATTCTTAGTCATTAGTAAAATTTTAAAAAAAGGAAGAAGGTCCTGACACTTAAGAGTGAGTTGGACAGAACTGCACCTAACTCACTTGTGCAGCCCCTAACCCCGGCTCCTGTTTTTAGGTACATACGAGTGCCTTAGGGAAGGAAACCTTAAAAAGGAAACTACGCATGGACAATGCCTCTCCCCCGATCTCCCTGGCTAATCTAAATCCCTTCCCCCTCCCACCTCTACCTAAACACTCCCCAAGGCGACATTAGCAAGTCTTCTTCTAACCAAACTACTCTGTGTGGTCTTTAAAGACAGCACAAAGGCAATTTACATCCCTAGCTGGTACGTAAATTGCGAAAATGACCTACTACACATGCAGGAAAATGCAGGAAAATTTCGGGTAAATACGCACTTAAGAAGCACAAGCTTCTTAAGTGTGAATCAGGGCCGAAGTATACAATTCACCTTTATTGAAAACCAGCACTCGCATTATAAGCCTGTTGTTAGAAAATTGACGGAATGAGCCACATGAAGTCCTGATACCAGCACTAGGCTTTATCAACCTGGGCTGCTGGAACCATACCCAGCAGTATGGGTCCCCCCCACCACCATGATTCCATTCAGACCCAGGCCATTAACACTGGGGCTGGATCTGTCAGGGGGGCTTAGACCCACAAAAACAAACGCAGGTCCAAAACCAGGCCCTCGTGTCATTAGTACCTGACACCCGTTGGCGGTGGGTATAAGGATAATAGTTACATGTAAAATAAAAGTAAACATTTTGTCTTTGTAGAACTACAGATGCCAGCATGCTGCCTGTAACGTGTCATTAGTAGGAAAGATGTAATGATAAAAGTGTCCATTATGTAAATATCTGGAATTACAAGTCTGTATATATTTGAAATAAATGACCTGGAAAAGGGGATACTGTGTGAATTGTGTCTGCAATCAAAGCTGTTTAATAAAAAAATACAAAATAAATAAAGTGAAAAGAAGAGCAATGTTTAAACATTTTGGAGCTTCATCAAAGTGTTTTCCTTTTGGGAACGTGTGATGTCCATTCCAGATGCTGATTCACAAATAACCCTGGTCCTTCCTCTTGTGTTTACCAACTTATCAGTTAGAAAAGGTTGACGATCTCTTTAACCAGAGACCTTATTCAGAGAAGTTCTATGCATCGTAACTTTATGTACGTAGTTTACGTAGACTATACGCACAGAAGTGCCTAAAGGACGTACATGTGAATCGCACTTGGGGACATACGCACGGAAATCAGACGTACAGGAAAATGTACATAAAAGTGGGCAGGGGGAGGCATTTAAAAGAACGCATGGAGGCGGGGTTATAAAGAATTGCACGGATGGAGCACATATACGCACACGGAAAGAACAGAGTGATCTAGGGATTTGTATATCCGGGAGAGGGGAGTGTCGGGTTTGTTGGTGGGTGTTTCCTTGCTCCGGCCGTGCGTATAACTGCGTGCATAAAAAAAGCCCTGATCTCTGAATACGGCCCCAGATATTCAAAGCTGCGAGATCTGCTGAAGATTTTGTGCCAAATAAAGGGTCAGATCCAGAACAACGTTTCCGTGCGTATTTACGCCTGGCGGAGACGTAAAAAGGCGCACGACAAATGATATGCTATGTAACGTAACTCTGAGCGTAAGGGCCTTTCACGTATCAGAGACGTAAAACGTTCTAGGGGGGCGTGCCAATTTTACGGTAACTGAAAGTACGCTGAAATTACGCAATGTAGGTGGGGTTTTGCATTTAAATCGTACAGTATGGGCGTGCTTAGCGGTGTAACTACGCGCTGCCTATACGTACGTGTGCGGACATGAGCGGGTACGCTGCCAAAAGTTAAGGAAGGGTTTAGAAAACGTATATGCAAGGGGGGTGTCAAGGGGAGTGTATGGAAGGTACTATTGCGTAAATACGCTACGCGAGTAAACGGATTGCAAGCAGAGTTCTGGATCTACCCCATTTTTTACCATTTCATAACATTTTTTTTAACAAATTCCCCCCCAGAGAGAATAAGGGTCTACCACAATAAATAGTCTCAAGCATTCCTGGTAGTCCAACATAGATCTGTTATAACCTGCCCTTCACCCGCCCTGTTTCTCTAAATGGACTGTCCATCTTCCTGCTCTTTTAATTTTTTCCTTATCCTTGATCTCATCTTCTTGCAAGCAAGAATGAAGTATCTCCCAAAAAATGAGAGCCTACCCTATTTATCCTGCTATGCTCTATTACTCAGCTTGTATGGCATTCTCACCTCCTTTCTCTTTTTTTTCTTCCCCCACACCTCCATTCATATGTCATTTATTTATCTGTTTGTCAGTGTTTGGTAATAACGGAAATGGTAAGTAATGGAATGGTTTCTTAATGTCTTTTCTTACCGGTTAAAATATCAGACTGTCAACTGGAAGTGTTTTGATAAGCCTTCTTTTTTTCAGTTAATTGTATCTCAAGAATTTTGAGAGAGAGAGAGAGAGAGAGAGAGAGAGAGAGAGAGAAAGTTTAAGTGTAGTACCACTTATGTCCAGTAGAGGACAATGCAGACCTCCTCCTGTTCTCATTTCCTTTAAATGTGTAATTGTGTAGTAAACCGAATATGAATCATTTTATAAATACAAGAGAAATACAGTGTTCTAATATATGTCCATCGGTTAACTTTACGTATATGATTTTGTGTCTTAGGAAGAGACCATGGGCCAGATCCAGACCTCAGTACGGAAGCGTATTTACGCTAGCCGCTGTCGTAAAATCGCCTTTTTGTAGGTACTGTGCATGCGCGTGCCAGATGTTACGCAATTTAACTCTGATCGTACGTACCTTCAGCGTAAATACGAACGAAGGGGTGGGTCATTCCCTACGACACCCGTAAATACGCTTTGTGGGCGGAGGGAGGCATTTACAGTAAACTGTACAATATGGGCCGGGTTAGGTCGTTATGTACGTCAATCCATTATGTACGACCGTACTTACACTTGGAAAAGTTAAGGTAGGGTTTGGTACACATAAAAATAGTTAATTTACTTATGACTGAGGGGAGTGGCCATGGGAGTACATAGTACTTACAATGGCGTAAATACGCTACGCGAAGATCGTACGTAAAGAGAACTTAGGTCTGGATCTGTCCCCATGTGTTTAAAAAAATAAAAAATGTATTCTTTAAAAAAAAATAAAAATATGAAAACAAAATAAATAAATAAATTCATATAAAAAAAATGATAAACAGAAACATTTGTGATTAAATATGCAGCTTGTTGTATGTTTGCTATAAATAAATGTTTAAATAGCTGTGATGTGAATTCATGCACATAAAAGATAATCTGAATGTAAATTAGTTTTAGTGAGCCACAAAGAGAGTACACAAATTGATGCATTGATATACATACAGTATACATAATGGTAGTTTATGTAACAGGTGAGAATAGTACTCCAATAGTGTAACTAAGTATAAAAAGTAGCAAAGCTATAAAGGACAACATAATCATGACAGACACCTTTCTTTACCCCATTTTAAAATATATTGTCATCTCACATGTTACACGTGAAGGATATGCAAATGACTTGCGTAAGTCCCCTTCTGTCCGTAATTATGAATCAGGCCCAGTATTAGGAAAAGCAGCAGTAGTGTAAAAGTTATCTGTAGAATACAAAGGAGAGTTAGGCAATTATGGGATTGTTATGAAGAATATGACCACTAGGTGGCTACATCTAATATATAAAAGCGGAAATGTGTCCTTCTGTCCTTCTGTCTTTCTATACAAATCCACAGTTTACAATCGAAGATTGTGAAATTCCACATACGAGCGTATTAAAACACGGCCGTGGCAACTAAAACAATTAGAAATCGAAATTAATTACTGTTAATTTTTCATTAATTACAAACCACAATTTTTGCTATGTATGTATGTATGTATGTATGTATGTATGTATGTATGTATGTATGTGTGTGTGTGTGTGTGTGTGTGTGTGTGTGTAAATGTTCCATCTTAACTATACCTATATCTATATATATGAAAATGTGTGTATGTTCCAGCATAACTCTGAAATTGGAAGAGAGATAAGTCAGTAACACAAGGGTTACAGACTAAATGTGTGCGTCTCAACAAGTGTTTAAGTGAAAGCCTCCCCTAGGTTAGGAGAATTAAATTCAAATATATAAATTATGTGTAGTAGGAACTAGGCTGCTATCTATATAATGGCTGATTGCACAGCCGGAAAGGAACAAACAATGGATAAAATTTATATATCATTTTAAGTCACATCCAGATTTTGAGACATCTGGTCCGGCCGGCCCGGAATCAATCTCTACCTGGTAATTGTGAGGTGTTTTAACGCAATGAGAATAAATGTATATTTTTCATATTACTAAGACGGTGTGATTCATGTTTTTAGGATCAGAATCTATCCATTGTTTATAACTCTGGAATGCCTGGAGCAATTTACACCAAACTTGGTACACATATGACTTACAATCTGGAAACAAATGCCGTGGGGGGTAAGACACCTCTAGCACCCCTAGGGGTGGAAAGGGGGGTCACATGTAAAAATTATGGAAAACTACGGATATTTGTGTCGAATCCATAGTTTTCGGGGTCACTGAGATGAATAGTGACAATCCCGATGCCGTTTAAGTCCAACTTCAGCTCCTATCAGCATGGGGGGTGAGAAGGGGTGAAAAATAAAATGTCCAAAATGACCGACATTACTGTCAAATCCATAGTGTTCGGGATCGCTAAGCTGTCCCGATGACATTGAAGCCCAAGTTTAGTCGAATAGAACAAATAGGGATTTCTCGATTTGTGGTCTGTAAAAGGGTGGGGCTTTGGAAAAGAGGGTGTGGTTTCAACAAATAAGTTCAGTTGTGAGCAGAGTTTGGTCAGAAAAAGGACAGGGATAATGGTGAATGGCATTGAATGACCGGAGTGACAGGGGAGTAATGGGGGGGGGGGGGGGAAAAGCAGAGTGACAGGGGAGTAGCAGAGGAGTGACAGGGAGTGACAGGAGGAATGACAGGAGGAGTAACAGGGAAGTGAAAGGGGAGTGACAGGGGGAAGTACCAGAGGAGTGACAGGAGGAGTAAAAGCAGAGTGACAGGGGAGTAGCAGAGGAGTGACAGGGAGTGACAGGAGGAATGACAGGAGGAGTAACAGGGAAGTGAAAGGGGAGTGACAGGGGGAAGTACCAGAGGAGTGACAGGAGGAGTAAAAGCAGAGTGACAGGGGAGTAGCAGAGGAGTGACAGGGAGTGACAGGAGGAATGACAGGAGGAGTAACAGGGAAGTGAAAGGGGAGTGACAGGGGGAAGTACCAGAGGAGTGACAGGAGGAGTAAAAGCAGAGTGACAGGGGAGTAGCAGAGGAGTGACAGGAGGAGTGGCATCTAACTCATTGATAAGTTAACTTTAAGTTTTAAACCTGAGCAACGGCAGGCACTTTTGCTAGTTATTTAATATACGGCTCTACCTCAGCAGGCCTGACCAATCTGTGGCTCTTAAAGAACTCACCCTGCAATTCATAAAACTGCACACAAATAATGGGAGGCTTAAGAGCGATCCAGACACGAATGCAGCTGCCGCTGTTAACAAATACAGCAAGTTGTATAAGGACACATTACAGCCGAGCACAATGCCGGTTATGTTCCACAGCAATCAAAATGCAAGGACAGGGTAGTTTGTTGTTATATATAATTGAAATGTTGGTTATGTTTTGTGCGAGCACTTAAATGACAATAAAGATGTACTAAAAATCAAGAATATAAATAGCATCTAATACAGTGAAATAAAGAAAAGAATATGGGCCGTATGCAGAGCTTAAAGACCGCGTATACGCAATCTACGTAGATCACGTCACAAAATTAGCACTTTGCTGAAAAAGCTCTGCATACGGCCCTATATATTTTTAAAAAATCCTTTAATATAACAAGATGTATTTCTAGCATTGGAGCTCGGTTGTCAGTATGTCGATAAATTAGGGGATAATTAGACTGTGTAATTAAGCCGTAGGGAGAACTTAATGAGGGTAACAATAATCTTTAAATCTATAAACATCCCTGGATGGTGCCACCTCTGTAAAGCCTCAGGGCCAGCGGCGGGAGTGTTGTGAAATTCACATTGGAGAAGGGCGGAGAACATTGGAGAGAAATGAGAAGAATGGGTAAAAGATGAGGTGAATTGTATT
Organism: Limnodynastes dumerilii; assembly: GCA_011038615.1. Lineage (NCBI taxonomy): Eukaryota > Metazoa > Chordata > Amphibia > Anura > Limnodynastidae > Limnodynastes > Limnodynastes dumerilii. The sequence continues at coordinate 106,815 of WWET01003115.1, read as the reverse complement.
TAAATTGGGAAAACTGGAGAATGTTTAAGGGTGTGGATTTTAGTTCCCAGAGCTAAAAAAAAACAGAGCTAAAAAAAAATCAATTCATCAAACATACTGTCACACGTAGGGAGTTGCTAAGCAATATGCAAACACTGGCATTATTCACATTGCATGCAATGGTGGAGCTAACCAGAGCCATGCACATATGTTACAAAGCCAGTCCAGCCGCTGTAACCAGACGGTTGAAGTCTCCGGTCCGATAACCCACTTTGTAAAATAGAGACAGCTAAAAGCTACTTATCGGCTGTCTCTATTTCGAATAGGGAGCCTTTTTAGAAACATTTTTTATGAATGGGTGAGTGTGCCAATTGCCATACTCGTCCATTTATTTTCATAGACCCGCTGGATGACAGCTACGGAGAGGTGAGTAACCTCTCCGTGGCATTTTAGCATTAGGGTTACGCGCTTAGGAAGGGACGGTTAGGTTAGGACCATAGAAGGGGAGTATTAGGGTCAGGCTGCGGGGAAGGGAGGGTTAGGGTTAGGCTGCAAAGAAGGGAGGATTAGGGTAATGGAAGGGGAGGTTAGGGTTAGAATTAGGGGAAGGATTGGGGTTAGCTTAGCCATTCACCTTTCAGAGCACTGCATTCTCTTCGAGGCATAAGCAATCGATATCCCAGCCAGTTCGAAACTTTGTGGGGACCCACACCCGTATACACCCGTATACATAATGTACCTGATTCTACTATCCATACACACAGATCTGGGGCCAGATTTACTAAGCTGCAGGTTTGGAAAAGTGAAGATGTTGAACATAGCAACCAATCAGATTCCAGCTGACATTTTTCAGTATATCATAGGAAAGTGAGAGCTAGAATCTGATTGGTTGCTATGGGCAACATCTCCACTTTTCCAAACACACAGCTTAGTAAATCTGGCCACTGGCGTCCGCATGCCCCTGTCATTCTCCTCTGTATTGCGTAGTTCAGGACACATCCATATCCAGAACACTACCGTAACTTCTCCTCATGGATCTGCGTTCGCCGCCCCCGGACCTTGATTAGCATGTCTACTCCTTCGGATTAGGGTTGCAAAAGTCAGGTATCGCTCCCCTTCCTCCCTGTACGGATCTGAGTTCCATACGCTAGGAGATCTGTAGCGTGACATCCGGTGCATGCATGACAGGGGACTTATGCAAAAGGCTTGCATCAATCTCCTGTCTTTATTAAACAAGGACCAAGCCCATTGTCATCATTAGTATCGTCACAAGTAGAAGTTACATCAGGGGTCAGACAGGTACAGATCTATTGGCCAGATCCTGGCCTCCGCCCAACAGGGGACTTACACAAGTCATATGCGTAAGTCCCCTGTGTCGGGACATCTAAGTTATGTATGTCAGTACTTACGCAGAAGGGGCTGACCCTTCATTTACGATGGCCGTATCCCTGCCATACAGGCGAGGATAGCCATGTAAATAAGGAGTTGGGGGCGGGGAAGCCCTGTTAGTCGTAAAAGTTAGGGTAGCAATCTGTCCAGATTTACTACTGAGGGGTGTGGGGCTCCGGTCCAAAAGTCCCATTTTCGAAAAACCAGATTCCTCCCAGTCAGTTGTAAACTGGCTGTGATTTTGATTGCATATGCCTTGAGTAGGCATTGCAATTGATCCACAGAGCACAGAGCTTTCGGTGCTCTGAAAATTGTTAAAAAAAAAAGTCCCCCACTAACTCCCCTAATTCTTACCCTAACCCTCCCTTACTTGCAGCCTGACCCTAACCCTCCCTTACTTGCAGCCTGACCCTAACCCACCATCACCAGCAGCCTGACCCTAACCCTCCCTCCCCTGCAGCCTGACCCTAACTCAGCCATTCCAAAAAAAAGTAAAAAAGCGTAACCATTCGAAATAGGGACATCCGAAAAGAAACTTTTGGATATCCCTATTTCGCATATGGGACATTCGTACCGGAGAATGACAGCACTGAGGACAGGGAGTGCAGGGGGCGTACACTCCCAGCTACAGGTGCGTAACTACAGACCCCCACATGCATGTAAAGTGTGCAGGGGTCAGGGTCTGCGCCCATATTCCTAGAGCAAACAAAATCGTTTTTTTCATTTCAGTGACAATATAAGTGCACTAAATTTGTAGCTACAAACAGTGGTGTCAGAACATTTCGAGGGGGAAAGATAAACAGTTTACTCTAAGCTTTATATATTATTTTTATTCTATGGGAAGCTATATAGCCTCTTGTAAAAGAGTCAAACTTTTGCCTTATGTACAACTCACAAGCTGTCCACAACAGTTTTATTTATCTGACTGATCAATTCAATGAACTGACAGCAATAAGATATTTGCAAATGTCTATAAGTATCCGGAAGTGAGTGTGTGGATTGCCTGAAAAAGTGGAGGGAGTGTAAGAAAGTAACATACACACACATTCCATGGTCCCAGTATTAGAGGAAACTCCAAGTATAAATGACATGAAGGGTTCCCCTATAATATGTGGCCTTTCAACAGAGGGTTAGATTCTCCCAGGAGCTTGGAAGTAGGGACAGATACGGAACGCAGACTCGTGACTACAGAGAACTAGTAAAAGAGGAGAACGTGTAAATGATATGAAGAAATGAACGATGGAGACTTGTTGGCTTTGCATAAGACGCCTCCACTAATTATATCTAATATCTAACATTAAACAGAGTTTAGTGGCGTCAAAAAACTTCCCTGTCAACTCGCTGATGCAATGAAATGGTTACTTTGCAAAGCGATCTTGGAGGTCTGCAGAAAATAATTCCTCTTGAAATTGAAAGCATCTTATCATATTATCAGATATATATATATCAAACAACCACTTCAGGCAAGCTGGGTGGAGGCAAGCACTCCTAGTGTAATAATAGAATCCTGATAAGTAAACATAGAAAACTAGAGAATGAAGCCAGCACTTAGCATCAAGTCAGATGCAAAAATATGCATGGAGATGGCACCAAGCAAAGCAAATCACAATAATATTGGAAATGAAAACAAAAATACAAAAAACAGTGTGATGAAAAAGTCTTCTAAAAATAAGTGGAGACCTATAGAGGTAGAACTGGAGACTGCTCAATAGACAATAACAGTAATATTATGCAGTATA